>OVAF01000870.1:0-16749 GCA_900406245.1 Odontarrhena argentea
TATGTAATACTTCCTAATTGCCTTTTATCTCCTAATTGCCTTTATCTCCTACGTCACTTTTTTGCTTATATCTCTTTTTACTCTCTGTTTGACTGTTTCTTTGATTGTATGGTAATATATATAGTCTCCCAAACATAAACTATCAAAGTTTTTAAAAAGTCTAAGAGGAAACAACCTCAAACATATAAGACCACCACGAACACGACACATAGCTCCCACTTTTGCGTGTGTTACACATTAATATATATACATAAATTTGCTCTTAATGAGATAGGTAACAAGTAGTCATATGTTTTGCATTAATCAAGCCTACAAAATTATAAAAATGCAATGTGGTCTATATGGATGAATAAATTTTTCAAAGTGGAGGGTACCCACATTACACAGTTGGTCTTAGCTTTTAGGGTATACTGACCTCACTCTCTTGCTCTATTGGCTCCACCTTTGTCTTTTTGTTGTTTTTTTCAAACTTTTTGGTATCAGAAATGACGTTCTTATGACTCATTTATCTCCCTTTACATCCTTTCCATGACTAAGCTTTGCTATTTTTTATCAATCCCACTATTCATTACGTATTATTATACATTTTGATAAAGCCATGATTCTTTCGTTTTATCCTTCCGACATCTTATGGTCGGTTGTGTGCTCGTGTTTTGATTAAAGTTGGATAATCTTTTGCTTTTCTCATCATATAAAGTTTTGATGTTGCTAATTGCTTTCTTTTTTTTAAAAAAAACGATGTTGCTAATTGCCATGCCCACTAATTTAGACTAATCTTAGTGCAGTACCAACAACATTGACCATAAAATATGGGATGAATATAATTGCAAACAAAAGACTTTCGTACAAGTTATAATATTCGATGGTCTTTTGGAAGGCTAATTCTATGGGCCTGGCCCGTTAATTAATGTATCCACATGAATCTTTCTGTGGTTTTCTTTTTGTCTCTAATAACAACTTCAAAACATAATTCCTATTAACTTTGATTAGATTTCTCCAAAATAATTAGTCAGGCTGAAAAGAGAAGGTGGAGAAAGAAGAAGAGAAGTCAATGAAGAAGCAGGAGAAGAATAAAACTAAGTCACAAGATGATCAATAAACAAACAAGTTTGTGTGATGTACTAGTTTGTTTTGCTCCACTAAAATCGTTTTATGTTTTTGTACTTTTGTAACAAAATTAAAACATAGCGGAAATTATTTTCAGATTTTGTTTATTCAAGTTAGTTGGATGAAGAAGTCTAAGTGTCTTTTATTATGCCTGAGCTAAAACACTAAAAATTTGATGAACCAAAGAATTTTGCAGAATCATAGCAGAATATAACAAAAGAGAAAGCAAAAGAGCATAACAATTTAATTATAGAGAACGAGTCTAATCATTGTAAGTACCGAGCATGAAACGCAAAAGAAAGCGAAGCAACAAGCCCAAGTTTTTCTTTAGAAAATGCGGTACAATAGTGTCTAAACTGAAATGAATGGAAAAATGGGTGTCGTGTTTAGTTTTATACACCAATCCATCCTGCAGATTAACAAAGTATATATACAAGTATTTACATGCACCATTTGTTGAACTTACTTCTTTTGCATATAAATTTAGTACATTAGCTTTCCATCTTGCCACAACCGAATGACTTGTAAAATCGGAATGAATAATCCTCCAGTCCAAAACCATCCTAGTCACAACATGTAGGGATTTTACGATGCCCACTGTAAAGTTATCAAGCATAACCGAAGAGAAGCTTTGTAGATATCCCTCGTTAATCATGCGAAATATAATGTCCATGTGGTCAAAGTGGTAGATGTCTAAAAAAAGATGTGTCCTCTGATTTTCCAACAACCTAAGGTTGATAGCAAATTCCTTGCCCAACGTATAATAAAATAAACGACAAGTTCTTGGTTAATGAAAACTAAAAATTATATGTATATTTATACAAAATTGCACATCATAAAAGTGTCGGATAATGTTTATGAAATCAACAACTACGCTGTAAGGTGTTACAAAGTCTCTAAGATGATCAAGCAGCCTGTTATGATCCATGACATTGCTAAGCTGATTTTACAAAATAACAAACAAAAGGCAAATGAGGGAACAAGTTACCTAAAGAGTGGCTTGATCAAAAGCTGACATAGCACACACGAGACCATAAATGATAACATCTTCTGAAGAGAGAACATCACTGTACTCATAATCCTTGACGTATGTAACAAACTTAAGAAACTACAAAAAAATAAAAATAAAAAAATAAATATTTGAAAGACATTGCATATTAAAATTGTAATGCTTTTAGATTCTATAATGCATAGATATTTAGCCAATTACCCCAATTGGTTTCATCCACATATATAAGATTGTCAATCCAGAAATTTAACCTTACACCTTTACCTCTTCCAAAACCGAGAACTGCAAAATAAATTAATATTTCAATCATGCGAAATAAATGATCCACGTGTGCAAAGAGGTAAATGTCGAGAAGAAGATGTTTCATCTTTTTGTTTCTCAAACTATATAAATATACTTTGATTCTCAAAAAATTTCCATGAAAAGTTTTAATAGGGGTTCTTTTGTAATTTTTCTTATTGAACTTATAATTTTAAAAGATATCTCAACAGTAGATTTTTTTGTTTAAAGTTTAACTTTTTCAGATTATTTATAAGTCATTGTCATGCTTATTTAAATAAAAATAAAATCATCAACAAACTAAAATTAAAACAAATAAAAAATATTATTAGAGTTTCCCAAGTCATGATCTTATTTGCAGTTTTAAACTCCTCCTCCAAAAAAATCAATCTTTCTGCGGATGAACCAAAATAATGGATGATCGAATCAATCAACTCTTGCCACGCGATCATTCTGGATGTGATAGACGACTATTTTAGTTTCCAAATCCTTATTTTTGACCTCCAACATAAACTGGACAGTTCTGTAAAAAGAAAAACAGACTCATGCTATTTGAGATAATATGATATACGATCTAATGATTGCAAAAAAAAAAAAAAAAAAAAAAAAAAAAAAAAAAAATTTTNATTTTGACACATGTTTCAAATACCATTTTTTCCACACAATATAAGATCATAAGCTAGTCGAAGAGTTTTAACTTTTATATCAACAATTCTCAGCGATGTAAACAAGTCTTAGTACTCGATTTAGTGGTCTCCAATCTTTGTCATGAACAAATCAAGGTATACCATTCTTTTAGTTTATTTTTATTTAATGTTTAAATATTTACACACTTATCAAAAAAATATTTATTTTTATTTTTTAAAATTGAAGTATGTTTTGTTGTCAAGTTCAAAATGATTCAATCAATAGACTAACGATATGCATAAGGTGAACAGCTAAAATAATTAATTAACATCACTTGATATTTTTAAAAAATCGTAATCAAATAAACATTTTTGAAAAATCATTAGTAGCTGTAATGGGCCGGGCCCATAAATTTAACCCAAGAGCGAAGTTCGTCTTCCTTGTGAAAATTCTTTCCCTTAAACCCTAGTATCGTTATAAATACTTGATTCTAATTTACAGACGGCTAGGGTTTAAAAATTTTCTCTCTATAATGGCGACGTATCTTCTCTACGAATCATCCTCCGGATTCGCCTTATTCGAAGCACACGGCCTCGATGAAATCGGACAGAACACAGAAGCGGTTCGAAGCTCTGTCTCAGACCTTAGTCGGTTTGGTCGTGTCGTCCAGCTCACTGCTTTCCACCCATTCGAGTCTGCACTCGATGCTCTCAACCAAATCAACGCCGTCTCTGAAGGTAACTCTTTTATTACTATTCTTCCTATTTCGTTTGTACAGTTTAGAATCAGATTCTTATGTTCTGTTTTAGTTTTAGCTTGATGTTATATTAGAATTGTACTGTCTCAATGTAATTAGAATTGATTTTTTTGTATTGGGTTTTCATTAGGGATTATGACTGATGAGCTGAGAAGTTTTCTGGAGTTGAGTCTTCCGAAAGTGAAGGAAGGCAAGAAGCCTAACTTTAGTTTAGGTGTGTCTGAGCCAAAAATTGGTTCTTGCATATTTGAAGCTACGAAGTTTCCATGCCAGAGTAATGAGTTTGTTCAGGAGCTACTTAGAGGTGTGCGTCAGCATTTCGATAGGTTCATCAAGGACTTAAAGGTGTGAAATTTTAAGATTACTTAGCCTCTCTAGTGTTTGCTTGTTTGCAATTCGTGATCAATGTCGTTTTTCGTATATTGTTTTAGCCCGGTGATTTGGAGAAATCTCAACTTGGATTAGCTCATAGTTACAGCAGAGCTAAAGTGAAGTTCAATGTTAACCGGGTGGATAACATGGTTATTCAAGCTATCTTCCTGCTTGACACGCTTGATAAGGATATCAATTCCTTTGCGATGAGAGTCAGGTTTGTTTTCGTCGGGGTTTTATACTATGTTACTGTGAGAGAAACTGTTTCGGAATTGTTACTTATATAATGTTTCTCAGGGAATGGTACTCATGGCATTTCCCCGAGCTTGTCAAGATAGTCAATGACAACTACATGTATGCCAGAGTTTCAAAGATGATCGAGGACAAGTCAAAGCTGTCTGAAGAGCATATCCCTATGCTTACTGAAGTTCTTGGGGATGAAGATAAGGCTAAAGAGGTCGTTGAGGCTGGAAAAGCATCTATGGGTAAGAAACTGATGTAGCTTGTTCTATGAGATTTATGATTTTTTTTTTTATGGTGTATGTATTGTTGCCTTGTTCTTATGCATCTCTTGTTTTCCCTCTTTGAAGGCCAGGATTTATCACCACTTGATCTGATCAATGTCCAGAGCTTTGCTCAGAGAGTTATGGACCTAGCAGATTACAGAAAGAAGCTCTATGATTACCTTGTTAGTAAAATGAACGACATTGCTCCTAATTTGGCTGCTTTGGTCGGAGACATGGTTGGCGCGAGGCTGATTTCACATGCTGGAAGTCTGACAAATCTTGCTAAGTGCCCAGCTTCAACTCTCCAGATTCTTGGTGCTGAGAAGGCTCTTTTCAGGTGTATTTCAAGCTTCGCTTTGTAACTTCTACTACGTGAGTCTCTATTTTTACCATAGTAACTGACTGGTTTGTAAATTTCAGGGCGCTGAAAACACGTGGAAACACCCCCAAGTACGGTCTCATATTCCATTCTTCTTTCATCGGGCGCGCATCTGCTAAAAACAAGGGTCGTATTGCTCGTTTCCTTGCAAACAAGTGTTCCATTGCTTCACGAATTGATTGCTTCGCTGGTAAGAATCTTGAATGCACTGAACAAGAAAGAGACTGTGTTTATGTTGTGTCTGTTAACTATAAAACAATGGTGATCTCTTATACAGATATCAGCACTACTGCTTTTGGTGACAAACTTCGTGAACAAGTGGAGGAACGACTTGACTTCTATGACAAAGGTGTCGCCCCACGTAAGAATGTAGATGTCATGAAAGAAGTGCTTGACAATCTGAATGAGAAAGAAGGTAATGTCTATATACTCTCTCACTCTGTGGACAGAAGGTCTCTGATCTCTTGAGGTTAAACGGTTTGTTTGATGGGTGTTTCTCCTCTTTATAGGCGAGGGAGAAGCAAAACCAGTGGAGGTCTCTGAGAAGAAAAAGAAGAGAAAGACAGAGGTGAAGGCTGAGGAGGAAGAAGAGCAGAAATCATCTAAGAAAAAGAACAAGAAAAGCAAAGCAGCAGAAGAGGAACCGCCAACAGATAATGGTCACAGCAAGAAGAAAAAGAAGAAGAAAACCAAATCACAAGATGATGAATAAACAATCAAGTCTTGTGTAATGATGTACTCGTTTTTTCCTTAGGGTATTAGGTTCTCTATTTTTGGCGTTTAACAACTTTAAACTTAGCTGAAGCTTTTTTGTCATAAGTTATACTGAAGTAGGTGATCAAAATTTTGCTGGAGATTTTGGAAATTTATCAGTAAGTATTGATGCTTTTCAGAATCAAATTTATCATTGTTACAAGAACAACTTGAAACGTGGTAGAATGTCAAATTTAGTCTGTCTTAAACAAGAAAGAACAACAACTTGACATGATGTACTCGTTTTTTCCTTCTGGTCTATTTTTGCCTTCAACAACTTTTAACTTAGCAGAAGCTTTATCAGATTCAATAGCTTTATTTTCTTAAAGTTATACTGAAGTAGGTGATCAAAATTTTGCCGGAGATTTTATAATTTTATCATTAAGTATTGGTGCTTTAGACTATGAAATTTATCATCGTTACAAGAACAACTAGACACATGGGAGATTATCAGAATTTATTTAGAGTCTGTCTTAAACAAGGTTAATCATTTCAGGCAAATTAGTCAGCTTGAAGAAGAAGAAGAAGATCAAGCAAATTTTCTCTTTATTATCTCAAAGAAAACTAAAAACACTAAATTTGCAGAACCAGAGAATTCTGCAGATTTGTAGAACCAGAGTATAACCAAAGTAGGAAAACAAAAGAGTACATAACCAACAAATCTAGTCACAGAGAATGAGTCTAATCATAGCAAGAACCAAACACGAAACCGAGAAGAAGAAGAGCGTCACGAAATCTCTAGCAGACCATTTCCTCACAGCTTTAGACTCAACTCTCAAACTCTTAGCTCGACGAAGCGCGTCCACTTCCTTAAGCAAATCAAACTCAATCCCTTTCTTCTTCAACTCTTCAACACATTTCCTCAACAGCTTCGCATCTTCTTTCTCCCTCTCCAATAACTTCTCGAGATGCGATTCGACTTCCGTCTTGTACCGAACTGCCCAAATGATCCCTAAAGAAGACAGAAGCGCACAGAGCGAAGGGATCCATGATCGCTTACAAGCGGAAACAGAGGAGGAGGATGAAGAAGAAGAGGCGTGGAAGAGGAGGAGGAGAGAGATGGAGTGGAAGAGGAAGAAGAAGATGTAAAGCTGAGTGATCTCTCGTCTAACGGAATCGATCTGAGTCTCTTTGTGTGAGACTCGGTTGAGGATTAGCTCTTCTTCTTTGAGCCATTGTTTGAGGAGAAGCTTGTGTGTTGGTGTATCTGCGATTTGGTGAAGAGGGTGTCTTGTTTTTGACTCCATGATTGGTGGGTTCGTGCTCTGTTCTGACGCCATTGAAGCAAGAATAGCAATGTCCAAATAGAGAAACAGAGAGAGAGCAGAAGCTTAAGAGAGTTTGTGATGTGCAGAGAAAGTTGCGGTTTTTAATTATAAAGTGGCGAGAGGCTCTCTCTTTGGTAACGGCTCTTTTGGGTTTTTTTTTTTTAATTTTATGTTAATTGACAGATTTGTCCTCAGAGCGTAACGGTCGTCAAACCAAATCACGGCTCGGCTCGGCTTGGTACCGTCACATGTTCACATCGGATAGTGGGATTAATACTATTATTCTAAAAAAAAAATTTCTGTTTGTGTGAAAATATTTGAATTCTGCCGAGTTATTATATACGGCCCATATTATTTGTAATTATGGGTAAAGATTTTGACAATCTTTTTCATTATTCAAAAATTTGTGTTACCATTGATTTTGTGATTTTACATTCTACTGATATTGGCGGCAAAGGTATCCCTACATTCATTCAGTTATTTTTTTTGTCCAATAAAACTGAGTCTTTGTATTGTTTTTTACCGTCTAAAATGTAAAAAGAAAGATGTAACTATAATTTTTTTATATCAGTGATCTCAAATTTTTAAAAACCATATAAGATAAGTCATCGGTTCTTTATGTTGTTAATTTGTTATAACATTGAAAAAAAAAAAATCAAAAGCTAATTGAGCTCCATTAATTTAAGTCTACATTTTATAATAAATGAAGCATTTTGAAAAAATAACTTTTAGCGAGGAACACATCACACCACTCTCGTGTTCTAATCTCGTAAGTTTCACCACATGTCATCAACATAACTAATGCACCCAATGGAAACATGTCTACTTCCGAACGTTACAAAAAAAATGATACTTAACATTTGACCAAAAAATAGAAAGAGTAACACAAGAAAAATCATGGCTTCTCCATCTCTGTTTGTAAAGCTTCTTCTCTTCACCATACTTGTAACAAGTCCAATAGTCTCTAGAGCCACCGAAGAGCTAATAATGCAACAATGTCACAACTCCGAAACTCCCACCTTATGTACCCTTTGTCTAAACTCCTACCCCAACTCTCAAGCAGCAGACAAAGTCGGTCTAGCTCGAATCATCCTCAGATGCATCAACTCTCACCTCCTCACTCTCACCAAGTGCACTTCTAGTTTAGCCTCCAAGCATCATCGGAATCCCGAGGTCTCAGAAGCGTTTAAGCAGTGCGATTCGGGTTATGCAAAGGCTAAACGTGGTTTGGGAGCGGCTGATGCTCACTTAGCAGTTGGAGATTATGACAAGGCAGCGTATGTTGTCAGCGCGACAGTGGTGGTTCCTCCCCTCTCGTGCCGTGATAGTCTCGTGACACTTAAAAACATCGATTTACCCTCGAGTTTCCGTCACCATACCGAGGTTTACTTGGCTTTGACTCAAGTTGTGCTTAGGATTGTTGATCGTTTCTAAATATATAGCTTAATTATGCTTCTCAAACTGTCATTGTCTAATCTTATATGTTATCAATTAATTAATAATGTCTTTAATTATGTCTAAAACTCTCTAATTTATATCCATTTGGTGTGTCAAAGTTTCTGATAAGTAACAAAACTTGATATTCTATTTTCATGGAATAAAGATCTTGCTATATAATATTTGAGTGGCAACTCGAATTCGGTTGCAAAAGTATGTAGAACAAAATCGGAACATATCTCTCAACACAGTGGCGCTGTCTGAAATTGTGCAAGATCTAACTATCAGATTTGTTTTACATTTGATTTTCAATTTATGTTTTTTTTTTTGGTCAGAGATTTTCAATTTTCAATTTACGTTTGTCAGCACAATTAAACAATAGAAAATGCATTTGACTCTAAGGAACAATATTACTCTTTAGATGTTTTTTAAAATAATAATGAAAAACTAAATAAAACTTTCTTGCTTCTTTTTAATTGTTTGGTTCTTCAAGGGAACTACATGCCAAAGATTCACTTCCCAAGCAACATGCACCAACAACATTAGCCAAACACAACTTGCAAATTTTCATTTTGAACTTTCTTTTTTTCTCTTTTCATTTCATCCAACTTTTACATTTTTATCCCTCTCAGAGTTTCCCTCAAAATCTCCACTCTATTTTTTTGTTCAGCAAGGGCAAAATCTGATTTTGTTAGCAGTTTGTGATACATTTAAAGAGTAATTAATAACTACATATAGATCAGCCTTCTTTCTTTTTTTTCTTCTTCTTTTTTTGAGAAAAAATGGATGCTTTTTAGTATAGAATAGTTAAAGGTAGGAATCTTTTCAGATAACAAACAAAGATCGAACTAAGATATCAGTTTCACTTTAGCTTAACAGATCACATGAAAGCAAGATTTCCTTTTTTTTTTTTTTTTTTTTTTTTTTTTTNGGTAAACGGAAGCAAGATTTCCAAGAACAACCTTTTGAGTTTGAGCTTTGAACCAAAAACCCAAAAGTTTATGTTTTAAGTAAATAATAGAAAGGTATTGGTAAAAACGCAACGCAGAAATTCAGATATCGATAATTTAACTATTCCTTAGGATTGCTGAGTTTTGTTTTTTAGCATAATCGAATCAACAAATAGTATATTTTGAAGTAAATTATATATCATATATATAGTCCTATGTAAGCAATTAAAGCAAAGCAATTTGTTAATAATTTTATACTGAAATTCTCATGCTGATTATATTGCACTAGATAGATGACATTTAATGACATCTTAATATATTATATATGATGTTATAGTTTTGAGATATTTGAAGATCTTCCTTATATTCTCAGAAAATATTTGATTGTCTACTCCACAAGAAGAGTTTGAAGTTAAGTAGATCATGGAAAGAGAATCTAAATATTGCCAAGTAGTACGTACTTCACAGAAAACAAGATAAAGGAAAGCAAAAAAACATGTCTGTCTCACTTTAATCTTTGAATGCATATTCAGTCATGTCATATATGACCCATTCATCATCTTTCTTCGAATCTCCGATCTAGCTCTTTAACATGTTTGGAGGCGGCCCTCGGTATTTCAAAATCTATGCTGATGAAGTTATGATCTTCCTATCTCTCTTGATAAACCTCATTTGATATTTAACATGGTCTCAACCTTTTGTTCTTAGAAAGAACTTCACCCTCGGGTCATAACTAAGTAGTAGATGAGTTAGACTAGAGGAGTAAAAAGACGCATATCTAAGTTCATCGACAATTTCATAAATATAATGGCTAAAAAGTCCCAAAGATTAATGACTTCAATTCCATTAGAGAGAATTCACAACAAAACCGTCTTTTAATTAGCATGTGTTAGTGGAGTAATCGAACATGATATAACTTTTTTCTTATATATTATTTTCTTTACAAGAAAAACGGGCCTATATATACTTTTTAAAAAAATATATTCTACCACATTTTGTATAGTAAAAAAAAAATTATAATGCTCCCCAAATAATATGAGCCGGTTCCCCAATTATAAAAGAAATCATACTCTTAATTATCTTTTCTTTCCCCAAATATATAATTGGCTTTGGTTAACCCCAAAAAGATAATAAATCAATTGAAATGTAGAAAGAGGGGTAAAAAGACACAGAGTAAGTTCATAGACAATTTAGAAAATATGCATATATATACCCTATATATACCACTAACTAATGTATACTTCAAAACAAGAAAGAAAAAAAAAAGAGAGAGGTTGGTCCTGGTTGGATTCAAATTCAAGTCGTGTGGGTTTTGTACTTGGAGTAATAATTAATAATAATTAAAATGGTACAAAAAAAAATTAATATCGGAAGAACATGTTAAGATTCTGGGGCTAGGAGTAGGGGCTCCTCTTTACGTAGTTTTCATTGCGCGTGTTTTTTGTGTACGGCGACGCGAAAACATTTATTCCATTATTTTTTTTTTATAAATCTCTTTTTTCCCGTTTTATGATAAAACGACGAGACAAGAACATTGGGAGCTCAAGACAATTGGTGTGGCTTATTTTAGATATCAAATCTATTCTTCTGTGCTCCATTATCGACCGTATCTACAGTCCACATATGTGTCTACCTACTATTGGATTTTCAAATTTAGCTATTTGAGTTTTCAGTTTACATAAATTGCATTTTAACTCACCACTCGCTCACAAACCCTTCCAATCAAAACAAGAATGCAAAAGAAAAAACAATATAGTTAAAAAAAGAAGAGCAAATTAGATAACTAGTAAAACATAATGGATTTATTCTCTACGATAATATGAATCGAGTGTTTGAAAACGAGATTTTAAATTTTTGAGTTCATTTCAAAATAATTTACTGACTATATTAAAAATTTGCTAAACAATGATATAATTTTGCAGTTACTAATTAAAATTTAATTCTCTACATTACTAATTTATGTGCAAAACGGGATTGTCCATATATTTAAGTAAGTAATTATTTTGATGATATTTTTAACATATATTTTTAAATTCAAGAGTTTAATTAATATGTGTGTGTTGTGCTGATCTATTTAAGAAAATTTTAATTGTAACGGATTAATTAATTCTTGATGGCTCATATGGTAGAGCGTTTGAAAACATGATTATATATATAGTTGTAACTAAATCATCATTTCCATCTCAATTGATATAAACCAAAATGTGAAACACAACCTAAACCGTCGAACATAAAAACATCTTTTGTTTGAACATTTTATATATACAAAAGATGTTCTTAAGTTACGTAACAGATTATAAGAAAAAGGAGATATAATAAACAGAATTTATGCCAATCCAAAAGAAAATTAGGTCGATGAATGTAGAAAGAAAAGTGAATAAAAAAAAAACGAAATTAAAAACATGCAGTTAGTAATATTAAAAAGAAAGAATGAGTTGTAAGATGTTTATGAAGGTAAGAAAATAGAAAGAGGCTTTGAAAGAAGTTATCTAACAGAGCACAGAGAGTCTCAGTAATTAACTATAAGTCTGGTATGTTCGGTCAGGCTGCCCGCACACAACAACTGTAACATCCCCAACACAAATCCTATATATATACACACTTGCACACATTCTCTCATTTTCCTCCTAAATTAACAAACCCCCTAAAACTAACAAACATAAAACTATATTGTTTCTGATCTCCTCATGGCATCATCATCCTTTCCTCAGTTTTACGCCGATTTCACATTATCCGGGGAGGCCTATTCTTCGCAGTTTCACGGCTCTTCTTCATGTCCTGATATGTCAGCTTTATCGAGCTACGTTGATCATGACTCTTATAGCTCATTCAACACACCTTCTAATCCAGATTCCATCTTTGTACCCCAATTATGCGGGGTTTCTGACATTTCTGTGTCGGACTATAACAACTTTTACGAGCAAATGAGTGTCAATAATGCCACACAATATTTTCATGGTGGAGATCAAGAATACTACGGATATACACCGGAGATCAAACCCTTCTTCCCTCCAGCCAATGGAGAGCAATCTTGGGTATTTATAATCGGTTGTATGCTTTTTTAAATTGGATATATAGTACTAGCTTAATATACATATATAAGACTTGAAAGTAAATTAAAGGAAATATTTATGTATGTGAAGCAGGGAAACAGTGAAGGAGGGATACAAACTGAGCCAAACGTGAAAGTGGGACGATATTCGGTTGAAGAGCGTAAAGATAGAATCACGAGGTACTTGAAGAAGAAGAACCAACGCAATTTCAATAAGACCATCAAGGTAACATATATATATATATATATATATATATACATTCATTCTTATTGTTGTGTTTTTTTGAGTTTCATTAATTATGAAGGTGAAGTTGAAAACATGAAATATCCATGCAGTATGTGTGTCGTAAAACCCTAGCTGATCGACGAGTTCGTGTCCGTGGACGATTTGCTCGAAACAATGAGACAGGTGAAGAACAATCTCCCATGTCTAAGAATCACCACAACAACCATTCTGAAAAATATGAAGATGTGTTTTCTGCATCAGATGATTATCTAATTCAGGTATACATATATATATTATCAATTCCTTATGTGTAAATCTAGTAGTTTACTTATGCATGATCAATTTTCAGCAGATGGAAAACGACGACGGATGGATTCAAGAAGCAATGTCTAATCTGATCTCTTTTCCTTGTGATTTGGACGTTCCTGGAGATGCTCATCATCCAAACACTTGGAGCTTCTGATGATCACATTAATTTACTTCAGAATCAATTTATGCCGCTAGCTATATTAAAAAAGAAATTGATCGATTACTTTAGTTTAATATTTAAGCAGCTTATTAATTTATCTTATGCTAGGTTTATCATAATGTACTTAGTTATTCCTGGAGTACTTAAAATGTTAGTGAACATGAAGATTCTGTCTGGTGAATATAATTAAAAGAATTTCTTCACTTATATACAACCTCAGAATAATTTATTTTTCGTCATCTGATTTATTATATTACTACAAATTATAAAGACGATTATATACATAGATGATTTTACAACGAAAACGTGAGAATAATTTCATTCTTTAATTACAATCGTAGTCAGCAAGTTATTCCAGTTTTTAAAAAACATTTATCAGTGATTTTCAGAAAAAAAAAAAAAAAAAAAAAAAAAAAAAAAATACTNTCTTTTACTGTAAACTAAAGTTTTACTATGTGGAAACCCGAAAGAAGAGAGATGATTCTGTAGGGAGGAAGTAAAAAGATTGTTGAGATTATTTATGGCAAACAACACCTTTTCTGTGATGCGAATATTAATTAATTTGGGTGAGTCGATAAGAAATTGATTAACAAGTGGAATCATGGAACAAATGTTTATTAAGGAATATATGATGTACTCTAATTTTAATCATAAGACGAATGACTTAACGTAAGAGATATATGAATGGATATATAAAGAATAATGACCATTATTTGGTCATCATAGTAACAAAACACAGAAACATGATCAGTTTAAT
Organism: Odontarrhena argentea; assembly: GCA_900406245.1. NCBI lineage: Eukaryota > Viridiplantae > Streptophyta > Magnoliopsida > Brassicales > Brassicaceae > Odontarrhena > Odontarrhena argentea. Next base: position 13,949 of record OVAF01000870.1, read on the forward strand.
TGTACACAAAAATTCTTGCATGATAGCTAGAGAATACTATATTGTATGTCTACAAAAATTAAAGCATCCAATTATATATATATTATTATAGGGTTTTAATTATTAATGCATGAAAGTGGAGATGAAAGACATGATACGGAACCAAGTTCCAATCACTTTTTTAAGACATATAATTCTTGAAGCAAACATATATAATAAGGCTTCAAAAAAATCTGTAAACTATATTCTCTGAATTGTTCCCTTTATTTTCTTGCTTTGACGAATATATGTGAAGTTGGAAGGCTGAAGCTCTTCTCATCTGCTTTTTTTCTTTTCCACTTTCTTTTTCCTTAACACACTTCTAATGTTAATTATATGATATTTATGTACATAATTATAAAATCAATATATATATATATATATAAGTATATTTATAATTTTTTTTCTTCAAAATATTCTTGGTAAGACAGCTTATAATATAATTAATTACTAGTATATGATAGAGCATTGTAATATTTGTAAGACTCTTTTTTTTTTTTTTTTTTTTTTTTTTTTTTTNAACTAATAACACATCTCATGTAAAGTTTAGAGGTCACGTAACTCTTGAGAATGGACTATTTAAAATACACTGGTTTCCAGCATAAAAGGATTAAAAGAATTTAGGGTAGAACCTCTAATTTATTCAGAATATATATATATATATATATATATATATATGTATACAAGTCGATGCTTAAGAGAGTTGACCCTGCTGCTTGACTTTTGAGTATCTATATACACATATATGAACATATGAGTCAGTCTAAACCAAGATAGAAAGATTGCATCAAGTAATCATTAATTGTTGTTATCTTCCCGTCTGTCTGCTTTCTTTCATCATATATCAAGAAAGCTATCACGGTATTTACTATTTACCCATATTCAATAATTTTGTGAATTCCCACTATCTCTAAACTTTTTTGTTTGTCTTCTACATGTATAACTGGTCAACTTGAACAGACAAAAGGCAATAAGTCTTGATTCATTTTGTTTCTGTAAATATCCAAGTAATACAAGTGTAACCGAGAGCCAATATATAATAGCTCAACTGGTTATAATCTCACGTAAAGATTAGAACTCGTTGGTTCGAATGACTCTTGGGATGAAATCATATAACATGATTCGTGTCTAAGGGGGAATGTACATGTCTAGGTCGGGAACCACTTAGTTATTAAAAAAAAAAAAATACGAGTGTTTTCTTTAGTACAAAATTATTCAAGTGTTCACTCAAGCACTAAATTAGGCTGGCACAATGTTATAATTTAGAATTTGAGGTAACACTATCAAATAAAATTATGAATTGTAGATTGTATACCATGTTGGAGGTATTGCCCCATATATAAACATGTATTGATGCGTTGGAAATGAGTAATACAAAAAATGCTTTATATATATGTCCACTTCACTAAAAAATGTTAAAAAGATTCGGTGTTGGATTTTCCAAATTTTCCATAAAGCCTGTGTTACCGTTAGAGAAGTGAAGGTCGCTCTCTATGCATGTTGAAAACGAAAGCTACAATCAACAACTTACCCCTTCAATTCGAGGGAGAGCTACTATATCTCATTCCAAATTTCTGGCCTCAACCTATATATATTATTAGTTTTATTATGCATTTCAATAATCTTCCCATAGACATCTTCAGAAAATGATAGCAAATCGGGATCATTTTATTCCGGTTATTATCTGCAATAATATATTCCTTCAATTCTATATCTATATTTGTTTGCGAAAGCATAGATGATATCAGAAGTAACGTTAAGTTAGGTATTTTATGCCAAAAGTATAAGATGGTACTTATTTTGAAAAGAACAAAATCTTAGAGAGCCACTTAATTTAAAACCGAATAAGATCAAGTGAAAATTATTTTTATTTTTGCACATTTTTTATATTGGAAAGAAAATGGATTGATTGACTTCATTTTTAAATCAGATGGTTAATTAAGAGAATCGTGAAACATAGGATTAAGAAGTTTATTAAAGTGGTGTTGCAGGCAATAAAGAGTCTAGGCTAAGATCAACAGAGCCACATATTTTCTAATCATGCAGCAATTGAATATAAATATTCCAACAAAATAAATAATATATATTCATTAATAAGTTCGTGGGATCTTGGAAAATAAGATAATGCAACGGTGGCCACAAGACATAGGGTCCGACAGAATCTTTACATAGAGGAAAAATTATAAACTAGTAGATGGGTTGACCTTTCCCACTAAGCTGGGAAAATCTGAGCTTTAAATTTCTCAAAACACTCAAAAATCCAATCATGAAAACTATTAACAAAGTTAATAATCAAAAAGTGGAATAAGTAATCTAATCTTATAAAAAGGGAAGGTAAATTAGGCTTTGTTATTGCATGCAACTGTGTAACTATAGCGATCTTGTTACCCAAATGTGAGATATCAAGTCCATGTCTCTTTCACAAATCTCTCTTCTAGACAAGACATCCCTCTTTCATTATTTTTCTAACACCATGGGTCCAAACGATGATGGCAATATATGAGGATCATGGAAAAAATAGGTCGACATCAAGTCAAATTAGTGTTGTTACTGATGAAGATATGAAATAGGTGGAATCAACCATATAGAAAAAAATCTATCTACCCTCATTTGGCCATTTAAAAACAGTGATACGCTTTAGATTTTATTAGAACCTTTGGTAAATGGACTATTCGATACTTATATTCATCCTAAAAGATTATTAATCAGGTGATGAAAAATTCAGTCATCCCATTAGTTATAAAAAAAAAAAAAAAAAAAAAAAAAAAAAAAAAAAAAAAAAA
>OVAF01000870.1:16757-29427 GCA_900406245.1 Odontarrhena argentea
TGTAAAAGTTGCATTGCTTGGCGAAAAAAAAAAAAAAAAGACTACTAAATTTTGACTCTTTTTATGTTTTACGTGACCAATTTTTCCATTAATCATAAATACATATTTTTGAATACCATGTAATTATAAACCATTTCATTTTCAAAAGACAATATTTAAGCGGATGGGAAACCGAATTAAATTATACTATGAGAACTAGATTAATTGTTGGTACAGTGATTATCCAAGTTTAAGAATTTCTAGTTCAACACTTTTAAAAATGAATGATTTATGTTTTATACTGTTTATGATATTATTAAGTGTTAGTCCATACATCATCAAGAATAAAAGGTCCGAAAATTCTTAGGTCAGTAAAAAGGTTGTTACTATGAGAAGGAATTGAGAAAATAGAGTCTATCCGCCTTAACAGGCTTCTAATGTAACTCTAGTTATTATCAGGCTTTCAATCTAAGGCCCATAATAATTTAGCTAAGTCCAACGCATTGACTTTGAAAGTCAAATAGTGATAATTGATTGCCAAAATGGCAAAACTTAAAAGATGAAGAGAGGCATGGCCCATGGTAGCTACCAGCTAGACGTTAAGTATTTCTCCTTTGTATTTTGAAATGTTTAATAAAAAGTTTAGTGAAAAAAAAAAAAAAAAGACGTTAAGTAGTAGTATCAATCAACTAATCAAGTGTTGATTTTCTATCATTACGTATATCTTCTTCCGTGTATATTTGCTGACTTAGACCTAGACCTAACTGTATATCTTAGAGTTTTATTATTATTATTGCGAATGTCAATTGTGAATGATGGCAAGATGCACACCATATATAATGTCTTGTAAGAATTTAGTTAAAGAATACTAAATATAATTAACTCAATTGTTAAAGATCTTAGATAAATCTTGAGATCGTAGATTTTGATCCGCGGCTTGAGAGGACATAAGATATTCAAGTCTTACTAATTGGGTTTAAAAACCAAAATTTGGCATTATACACGCTTGTGATTAACATAAATCAACTATGCTAGTTATGACTTATATGAGGGAATTCCACATGACTTATATATAACTATAACTATACTATTGTCACTTCATCCCACATAATAAATTAACAACTACATTTAATACATTAACTTAAGTAATCTTGTCTCTACATTTCGTTACTATATATACCGCATCCCCTTCTTTAGGATCTCTCAACATTCATTCCCAAGCATAAGTTAAAAGAGAACATTAATGGCTGTCAATTTCGATGACCAAGCGACATTATACAACTTTGTGGTCAAACAAGGCAAAGGTGTGAAGGGTCTAATAGACTCGGGCATGTCTAGTGTCCCAAAACCTTTTATCCAACCGTTAGCTGAGCGAATCGCGACCTCAAAGGCCCTTAACCGTGAGGCTGCGGAGCCAATCGATCTTTCTCAGCTAGACGGTCCAAACCACAAGGAGGTGGCTAAACAGATCGTTGAAGCTGCCGAGACACTTGGTTTCTTTCAGGTAAATTATTAATGGTCCTACACAAAACATATTTAGTTGGTGTAGAAATGTGACCTGAATGTATATAGTCCCATATTAAAATTAATGTTAAATATCTAAAAATACGAAAACAAATATAATTAGGTGGTTAAGATTACAAGCATATTTATAAATCTCTTTAGAATATAATGCATGAGTAAGTGGTAAAGTCTATAATTTGAGGGAAAAATGCAAATGTGCAGGTGGTGAACCATGGTGTTTCAGTGGAGCTGCTTGAGAAGCTAAAGACAACGGCGCATGAGTTTTTCGCACAAGCTCCTGAGGAAAAAGCTATATATCTCAAAGAAGTGAGTCCAAGCAAGCTGGTTAAGTATGGAACGAGCTTCGTGCCAGAGAAGGAGAAGGCGATTGAGTGGAAGGATTATGTGAGTATGCTTTACACCAACGACCAGGAGGCTCTTCAACACTGGCCTCAACTATGCAGGTACATCTATATGTTGGACCAAACTATTAATATGTTAAATATGTACATTAAATTTGTCCTGTAGAAATAGGAGTATACATGTTGAAAAAGTTACATATTTTAGGATTCTGAAATCTAAAGTTTAAGCATTACGCCGTTCAATGATTGTCAATTAATTTTGAATTGGAAGCTTATAAAACTTTACAATATATGCGCGTGTGACAGAGATGTTGCACTTGAGTTTATGAAATCATCAATGCAAATGGTGAAAAGGATAGTTGAAGTTCTGATGGAGAATGTAGGAGTGAAGCTAGAAGAAGAGAAAATGAATGGTTTGATGGGGACCAAGATGGTCAACATGAACTACTACCCAACTTGTCCTAGCCCCGAGCTGACCATCGGCGTAGGCCGTCACTCCGACATGGGAATGCTGACCGTTCTATTACAAGATGGTATTGGTGGTCTCTATGTTAAACTCGACAACGGTCAATGGGCCGAGATCCCTCCTCTCCATGGAGCTTTGGTTATTAATGTGGGCGACACTATGCAGGTACCATAAAAACCAATTGATCATTATAGATTTATCTTAACTTATGAAATTTTGATACAATATATGTAAAAAATTATCAATAGATTCTGAGCAATGGGAGGTACAAAAGTGCGGAGCACAGGGTTCGAACCACAAACATCGGATCGCGAGTGTCCGTGCCCATTTTCACGGCGCCTAATCCCTCTGTGAAGATTGGTCCTTTGGCTGAAGCTGTGAAACGTGACGGTGTGGCTCGTTTCAAGGAGTTGTTGTTTCAAGACTACATGAATAACTTCTTTGGCCAGCCTCACGATGGCAAGAAATCTCTTGATTTCGCACGTACCGAGTGATATACGTACTATATATCGGTTGCTACATCCCGAGTTAACCACATTATCGGACGTTGTTTCCTTTCTTTCTTGTTTTTTTTTTTTTTGTGTGTGTGTGTGTTTTCGACTTAAGCGTGCTTATCAATATTAATCCGAATTTGGTCGGATATTTGTGGAATTTAATATCAAATTTGCCACAGTTATATTGTTACAAAATGGAGTAATTTGTCCCTACAAATTTTGTTGCAACATTAGTAAAGTTGACTAGTATTTGTTTTTTTTATCAAAGTTCTATCGCAGATTACCAATAAGTAGCTTTAAAAAAATCATTTCCTTCAATGACATTGTTTTGGTATAAAATTCGTTCCAAATAAAAATCTACTACACAATATATTGTGGCAATGTTGTCAGATTCTTGTAGTGAACGACGTTTGTTTCTTATTTTTAATCGATCCCAATGTTTTTTGTTTTGCTAAAATTCATAAATAATCCCTTCTTGGTGTGCACTCTCAAGCAAACAAAAAATTAAAAACTTTATGTATGCATGATGCATACTCTTTATTTTTTTCACATGATGCGTACCTAGTTAAATGGTTGAGGTACTAAGTTACTAACTATCTATTTACTGCAAAAAAAAAAAGGGCAATTTTGCGAGAAGTTTTGAATTAGTATCGGACTTTTCTCCTCGTATTTATCATGTTTATATATATTAGTTTGAGTGTATTATAATTTTCATTTGTCATCTCGTTTTCATGGCATACCACCATATTTTCTATTAGAATTATCTAGGTCGTACACATGCAATATTCTTTTGACTACAAGAGAAGGTTACTAAACAAAAATATTACATGGCATATCAGTATACCACCACATACCAGTAATACACCACCATATTTTCAATTAGACTTATCTAGGTCGTACAAGATATATTCGTCCTTGACTATAAGAGAAGGGAACAAAACAAAAAAAATTGAGGACTGCACAGTTTCAATAAGTACAAAAATATGGTTCAATTCTGAAGAAAATCCATGTGACTTAAGCGATAGAAACTCTAGACTTTCTTGTATTTGTGACAACATGAAACGTATGCATTTTGATACCTCTTTCAAACATTGTGACGTTAGACGCTTACGGATTTTCAAACCTCGTGCCATTCCTTCCTTTTCTAAAAATCTCTTCTCTACTTTTTCCTTTGTTTCCAAAGACTTACGAAAACAAATAATATGGTATACAAAATTTGGGATGGGAATAAAATGAACGGTTATCTTATATTAGACGAGAGAAGAATACACAAGCGCGTCTTAGAGCTTTTGAATTCTATTTTGTAAATTCTTTCTCTCCTTATTGGGTCACCAATATGGATGATCTTATTTATTTTCAAAAATATGGTTGATATAAAAAAAAAAATGAACGGCTTATTCCACATACTTTCACCAACAAAAAAAAAAAAAAAACGATCATTTACATCAAAAAAAAAAATATTAAGAAGCATTCGATAGAATTTTTCTTAATAATCAGCTCTTTTTTGTTTTCCAACAAATTAGCTCTCTTTACATTAATGCTAATACATGGTACGATCATACCGTTTATTATGGTCGGACAACATGTCAGCATCAACTGTATAGTCTGTATTACACTAGCTACTTGAAAACTCGAAAGTCACATGCATTGATTATTCTGGTACACCAAACAAAACTTAATGCCCTTTAGTTCAGGTAATAATGTGATTTCTGTCTTTATAAAGTCAATATTCTACGATCGGTACAAATCAACGACCTCTTGTGATTGTGATCCTACGTACTATTTAAACTCGAATTTTCCTCTAAATCATCTTATATTTGGAGTAACCGTCACATATGCTTATATCATCGATTCGTCGCATGTATTACTTTTCTCTCTTGTTTGGCATCTTACCGCACACATTCTCATACTTACAAATTTAAGTCTATATCTTAATTGGGTCAAATATTCTTGAAGCATATATGATTAAATTTGTTTTCAGAATTTTTTTACGGGTTAGCAATTCCCACAAAATATTTGCCTCATATGTGTCCGGAAAAACAAATATATGTCTCCTATATATGCTAATAATTGGGCCTTTTTTTTTTTTGTAAGATATAAAAATAATTTGAATTAAATAACAACATGATGATTATACTAACATAAATCGGTAAGGTTCTAGTTTATAGCTAGGATAAATTACTATCTTTTATTAACAATTCACTTTTTGTCAATAACTTTTTTTTTGTCTCGTATTTGCTAATAACTGAAAGTGTTCGTTAAAACTTAAAACATAATAAAAAAAAATTATTAGTAACACATAATATGTAATATAAGGGTTTGAATTAAATGACATGCGAAACTACATTTTCATAAATTTGTAAGTTTAATTTTGGTTTATAGAATAATTTTTTTTTGTCAACAATCTAATATATGTATTAACCCGACCAAAAAAAAATCTAATATATGTATTAAACTGGGATTCATATTCAGACGGTGATATACTGGTTATACTAACACATATATAGGTCATGAGTTCTAATAATAACGGAATAAAAGCACAAGTGGTCTTGGCCTAGTGGCAGATGGTAAGTCCACAGAAGGCAGACAACACCAGTGCACCCGGGATCGAGTCTCGCTCCTTGCAATATGCAGAATTTTGGCTATTGGGTCAGCCAGTTGTGGCCCAAACTGCGTTTGATTCTGAACCGATTTAATTGTTGACAAAAAAAAAAAAAAAAACGGAATAAATTAATTTAATTATCTAAAAATAATAGAATTAACTATTTAGACAAGGTTTAAAATAGATAGAGAGGAAGATGTCCAACAAGAACAACTTTGGGGTCAACCATGGACGACTCTTGTTGAATTGTCCTTTGATTTGACCAGCCGCTACGAATTGACTCCACAAATTGGAGCAACACAATATATAAACTACAGAACAAATTATATTAATTCAGATATAATAATGTTGTCTTTCTTTCATGTGATTTTAATAAATTATTATCATGTTAGAGTATTGCCTTTCTTTTTTCATGGTTTCCCATTTTTTATCACCTCATCAGAATTAGTTCAATTTGATACGCATTTCTTCTGTATACACTCGTTTAAAACTTATTAATAAAAGTGAATTACGTTGGAGAGTGATTTCTTTAATTACCAAGATTTTATTAAGAGATCTTTCAAAAAAAAAAAAAAAAAAAAAAATTTTTTTAAAANACGAGATTAAAGGTTTGGACACAAAAGTCAACACCACCATTAGCTCAACTAGAGTGCTTTTTTTTTTTTTTATGATCATGAGTTTTGACAAGGAGCAGTGTATTACTGGGAAATTCTTCAGTGCATGCAGTAGAAACTGCAGCTTTGAAAATCATAAGTATGGAGGCATTATGTTTAATTTCTAATTCCAATATCTTTTAGTTTTTAATTGCTTGACAAAATATTTCCACAGTTTTCATACCAAGAGATAGGAGAATAAAATGAAGTGGATTACAAGTGAGAAATACAGATGAAAAATATATGATTGTATTTCATTTGTTCCTGTTAAAAATACTAGAGAACGTACATTTTTTAAAACATATGGAACAATCTCAATTTTTCAGCAATTAGATGATTTTTTTTTTTTTTTTTTTTTTTTTTTTTTTTGNGCCTAATTGTACATCCATTTTCACCTTTTGTAGTTTTGTGATTTGCAAATATAGTTACACCTATCACTACAAGGCATGAAAAATCCGATATAGCAAACTTTTTTAAAGTTTTTTTTTTTTTTTTGTCAATTGGTTTTATTTTATTAGTTGGATCTAGATATATCATGTGGATAGTCTTATGTGTAAATGTGGTTTTTGGCATTGTGAGTGATCACCCAAATAAACTATATTCTTGAACTTATAACTATTATTGATGGGGGAAAAATGCATGTATATATATATATATATATATATATGTGCGTATATAATTATATACATAAATATTTTAGAAAAGGGAAATAAATTTTGACCAGTTCAAATTCTGAATAGTTGTAATTTTTAAGAAATTTTCCCCTCCTAGAATTTAAGAATTTTCTTTGTTGGAATTTATAGTGGGAAGATATCCAACCACATTTCTTGTTGAGAACTAAAATCAATCTACATTTATTATCAAAAAAAATGTAAATTGTTGTTCCCTAAAAAATATACGATATAACTCGGGAAAAAAATTGCATTGGAGTCATTTTCGTAAATGTTGTTGAAAGTATATAGATATAAAGTTACTAGAGTAACAAATTGCTTCTAGAGTTCTAGTACAAAAAATATAAGCTGAAGTATAAAAATCCATAAAATCTTTAAGGAGAAGTGAGAAAAGAGCTAAAAGGTAAGATATTCGGTCTTAATTAGGTGGCTTAGTCATTGTCAATATCGAAGAAATTACCGAATAGAAAAATGTAAAAAAAAAATCCAAAGGTTTTTTACATTTTTCTTTTGTTCATCTCCCCAAGTTTCTTAAAAAAATTCCAAACGAAGCATTACAAATCTCACCTTTACGGAGCACAAATTCGAAATTATACGTTAAAGTCATGATGATTAGTAGATATTTCGTCGTGACCAAGAATATAATAAGCAAACAATAATGATGAGCCTAGAAGAAATTTTAAATTTTTGGAACATTGAATCAAACAATAATGACAAAAAGTCAGTCCTCTCCTCGGCGTTTTCGTTTACTTTCGAAATAACTGAAGGGTAAAATCGTCATATTGACTTGACGTATACGAATACGAATGCATTTGATGCGAAGAGACTGATTCTAAAAACTCAAGCTCCGATAGACTTTTACCGGGTCGGGTCATTGATTTTAAAAAAGGATCACAAATAAGTCAACAGAAAGGACTTGACCGAAACCGATCTTTAATATAAGAGGCACACGACACAAACTCTCTTTTATATAAATCAATCTCTCATCAAGAAGATTCTTGTGAATGAGTCCTAAATAAACAGTAAACTAAAAAGCCAGCCATGGAGAAGATGATAGGATCATGGGACAATAACACTACAAGAGAACCAAAAGAAGATGAGGGACGAGTTTTAGGGCTTCCGGGGTTTAGGTTTCATCCAACAGACGAGGAGCTTGTAGGGTTTTATCTGTCCAAGAAGATACTCCTCACCAAACATAGCAAGATCGATGAGATCATCAGCCAAATCGATATCTATAAATTCGATCCTTGGGACCTCCCTAGTAAGTTTGCTTCACTCTCTATCTTTCTCTTCTTTCTTTTTCAAACCATGTAATTAGTAATTAATTACATCTATAACAATGATATTGTAGCTAATTTTTTTTTTTCTTTTATCAACAATTCAACTATATGCATTAATCCTCGAATTCAGGAATGACACAGTGATGGTTGTAGCACAAACGGCTATGTTATAAGTCATAGTCATTGTAGCTAATCTTTATTACAAGAAAAGTAGACTTCATGCATGTTTGTGTGGTAGATCAAACTTAACACATAAAATTGTGGTTATAATTAAATTGTTGCTCAAGTGTGTGTTTGTTTATAGGGTCGAGGAATACGGAGAAGGAGACTTATTTTTTTTGCAAGAGAGGAAGGAAGTACAGGAACAGTATAAGACCGAACCGAGTGACTGGTTCAGGTTTCTGGAAAGCAACGGGAATCGACAAGCCTGTCTATTCCGATACTGGGAGCAAAGCCGTGATCGGTCTAAAGAAGACACTAGTATATTACCTCGGAAGTGCGGGAAAAGGCAACAAGACGGATTGGATGATGCACGAGTTTCGTCTCCCCACAGAAAATGATACCATCCCTGGTAGTCGCGTTCATCCTAACCCTACCTCGCCTTCTTTACTAAACGCTGTAAGTATGTAACGCTTTATTATATATAAAATGTAAATGTATTTAACATAAAAGAAGTGCTCATTATTGATTTTAATCATATGATAATAATTTGTAGGAAGTGTGGACATTGTGTCGGATATTCAAGAGAAATGTGTCTAGTCGGAAATACTCTCCGGACTGGAGAGAACTAGCATCTGGCAAACGAGTGAAATCGCAAGAATCTAATTACCAAGAAGCTTATATCAATTTTGGTGACAATGAAAGTAGTAGTAGCACCAATGTCATCAACGTAATGGAAAGCAAAGATCATTATGAGAGGAACGTTTTCCAGCTTCACCAAACACCGCATCAACAGCATCATCAGCCCATTCCCATGGACACTACTACTACAACACACATTGATTCGGTTCCAAATTTCTCCAACGATATATCATATGAGAGCTGGGACGAGCTTAGATCGGTTGTGGATTTTGCTTTTGCTCCTTCGTCTGATTTTTGTTAGATATTTAAACTAATTAATCAATATATATTGCTTGGAGATGATCTTGTTAGTTGTCGCAGGGAGATATACACTGATCATTTGCTTTTTTTTTATGTATGTATGTATCTTGTGTATATGAATGTAAACCTGATTGTATACTCTGGTTTGATCCATATACATATATATGTATGCATGTTATTCTCTTGAATGTTAATTTACTCATGGAATGTGACCTATTAACGTAGTTTGTCTTGCTAGCATATGTAGCCCTTCCATGATTGAACATTATATATTGCCATATTGATCCTAGTCCTAGATATATCAATATAAACGATAAACTATGTAAGCTAATTATTTTTAAAAAATGTAATAAAAACAAATTACCTTAATAGGTCTTCTAGTGAGGCGTTCTCTAGCCGTTTCCATATCGGCTTTGCCCTTTTCGGTTGTTTGTTGGACTGCCATTGTTCTCAACCCGGACTAGTAGTCTTGGTCTTTGTTTGAAGAGGTAGTCTTTGCTTTGCTACAGGAGGAAGTGTTGGTATCCTTAGAGCATTCTTTCGGTTTGGGAGCTTGGTTGGTTCCTTTGTGCTTTGAGCTCTCTTGGTTTGTGGTGTGGTGTGGAATTGTTTGGAGTTGTATTGCCCTTTATGCCTTTACTTTTCAGTTTTATTCTTCTAGCTTCCTTCGTTTGGATTTAGTTTCCGGGTATAAAGTCCGCCGGCTCTGTATTTCACCTTGGTACTTTATTGATTGATAAAAATGGTTCAGATGGAAAAAAAAATAATAATAATAAAAAACAAAAAAATTAAAATGATATAGGTTAAGTTATTAATGGGCTTTGGTCTCATAAGAAATGGTCAAATGAGCGTAAAACCCTAAGGTTTTGCTATAAAAACGAAGCTTGCCTCACGGGGCAACGTTTATTATATAAAGAGAATTAATTGAAGTTTTCTTCATCTACTTTGCTTCGCCCCTTTTAAGTTGTCTAGGAGTTGTTTTCTTGATTCATGTTTATTTTGAATATTTTACTACTCATATCTATCGATCTCTCTCTAGTCGACCGATGATTTTGTTGAGAGATCAGTGAAGAACACTTTAGTTTAGCCTTCTGTAAAACGTTTTTGCTATGCAAAATTCTTTGGTGAGATATGAATTTTGTAAGCTCGAGAAGAAAAGCAAAGGCAATATCGTCAAAAAGCCTAATTAATGTTCCCTGTCTTGTGTATTTTAATTGTTTTTTTTTTTCTATGTTGTAGATGGAATTTACTCAAGAGCAGAAACGGGCACTTTGGAAATATATAAAATACAATTCATGGTATAAATTTTTTTTGCTTATTATTTAAAATGGTTTGTTGATGATACATATGGTCAATGTTTGCTGATGCATGATCATGTCAAACGTTTTTCTCCCGACTATAATTTGCGTGAGCCTGGAAATTTTGATTTTTGATTGATAGAGAAATCGCCGCAAACAAGAGGAGACGCAACAATATAATCATGAAGAAGCTTCTATGATTCTATCGCGATGAAGCTAGTAGTAAACTAGCAATAGTAGCAGTAGAAATGTGATGAAAAGCAAAGAGAATCGGAATGTTATTTTAAACGCCTGAGCAAGCCATTTCAGTAGTGCACTGTCTGCACACAGAATGACACCGCTGCTACTAGACACGTCTGATTCGATTACGAACTTGTCTGACAACATATAACAGACAACTTCTGGCTATAACGTCTTTTTACAGAATGATAAAACACTCATCATCATTCATTAGCTTTTTGCTTGTAAATATTGTTACTTTATTTTCTACTCATGAAATAAACCTATTTGCATATTTTGTCTTTTGTTACAAAAAAAAAAAAGAAAAACAATAATAGCCCACCAAGGCCCAGAGTAAAATACAAGCCCACTAAAGAATCTATCGTTTCCTTGGTCTCCCATCGTACCAGCTAGATCTTCAATGTCGGAGAGTAAACCGACGGATTCCGGTCACCGAAATTTCGCCGGAGAATCTCTTTATCTGCTTTTCTTTTCTTCAGTCTCTTTTACAAAAGCTTCCATTCTGAAGATTGTAGGCATAAAGGATGAGCATGAGCATAGATTAATGGTGAAAAGAAGGGAGTGATAAAAGAAATTACCAGACATATGCTTAGGTGGGGGAGATGGAGGGGCCAAGACGTAACAGAGGATAGACCTCCCAGCCATGGAAATTGCGGAGACGATCCCGGCGACGTAGAAAACCAAAATCAGAGCGAGAACCCAAGGCATCAAGAGGAAGCCGATGAAGAAAGTCACAGATCCACAGAGCATAAGAGCCACCGATATGCCCAGAAGCAGCGACGCGAAGCCTGATGGAGATATATGACCCGATGACGACGGAGACCGGATCCTAGCGGGCGGATCCGGGAACTGATCGGAGAAAGAAATCGGCATGGGCGGAGAACGGAGGAGGCTCAAAACGAGAGCCGATAGATCGTAGAAGACCCTGGAATCTTGATCTCGCTGCCTTCTCATCATCATCAAATCCCTTGAATTGAAAACTTCTCAGCGAAGACTTGTTAGGATAAAATTGGGTGTGAAAACAGAAACGTGTTTTTTGGATAACGAGAGGGAGGGCGCGTGTAAAGACGCGATGGGAAGATTGGACAGAATGGAGGTGAATGACAATTTAGTGGCTGTGGGTCCCACTTTGACGCGTAAGGCCTTATCTTGTAACCACTTTCTTATCAACAACTTACCAAATTTCAGTTTGGTTTCACATTTCGTTATTTGGTGAACAAGCTCTTGTTGTAATGTGTACCGAGAAATCTATCTAGAGCCACCACAATGTTGTTGCAGATGACCTGTATATCTTATTTTCTAAATTATTGGATGCAGTACTCAAGAAGAAAGAGATGAATACTTGAGGCAGCATACCCTTTCGTCCCTCTTCATGTGCACGCTTTCTGGTGGTCAGATCAGAATATCATGCTGACCTCTTTCATTGACATGAAAATGCAGAGGGATAAGAGTGGTCATGAATTGTAAATGTCACATTCCACCTGAGAATGAGCTGAAAAAATCTGGTGGCACCAGAGCATGTGAGTCTGGTTTTCGAAATCAGTTATAGTTCGAAATACAAGCCATCCCTTATCTATTGTGAGAGCTGTTTTTGGATTCTTCAACATTTATGGGTTTTTTATATTTTGTTGGTCTAGGTGTCTTCCTTTGAGAGTATGCTAGCTGCCCTGTACCGTCTCGGACATTTATGGATCACCTGGTTCATATTGCATGGCAGCATATTAACCGCATCGCCATTGCTCAGCTCCCAGATGGAGCTATTGCTCTGGCCACTGCATCACATGTTGAGAGGGTGTTGCAGATTACTCTTCCATTGAGTCTGAACAGTAATTTTGTTCCATATCCAGTGAGTTCTTATTTCTTAATTTCGTATGTATGTGTTACATCTCTAGTCCATAAAAAAGGCATGGTCATTCATCCGTTCACACACACATATATATACGCTTGAGCTATTCGTAAATTGTTCTTTGCAAGCAAGACTAGAATCTACTTCAGCTCTGCTCTATCTTCTATTGCTTTGT
>OVAF01000871.1:0-29409 GCA_900406245.1 Odontarrhena argentea
AGTGACCAACTGTGACTCAAAGACATATACATTTTTCAGGTTCTCTCACACAGAACATATCCAATGTCTGTAAACAACAGAACCTAAACCCTAATAAGCACTCTAAGCAGAAACCCTAAGCAATCTAACCAGAAACCTCAAGCAATCTAACCAGACCCTAACCCAATTTCTTAATCAGAAACCCTAATCAAATTAACGGAAAAACCCTAATTGAAATTGACGAACCTTCGATTCAGTGGTCCCCTGACCTTCCCGTCTCATTACGGCCGTCGGAGAAACCCTCCAGCTTCGATATCGATCTCGATGATATTCACCCAAAGCTCAAAATCATCTGATTCCCCACAAATCTGAGCTCAAACAGATGAAAACCTCGATGAAATGAAGATTAAAACTATCGATTCAAGCTGAATCGATTCAAAATCGAAGGTTTCACTGCAATCGCCTCATGGGATAAAAATGTCGTCGGGAGAAGAAGCAGAGAGAAGGAGAAAAAAAGAAAAGAGAGATGTGAAAAAAAAAAATGTACTTTTTATATTTTGTTTTCGGCCAATCACAAAGCAACACGCATCGGAGCTTAGCAGGTGCTTCCGGTACCAACTTTAGAATCGATTCTTCACAAAATGGCCCAATTATTTTCTTTTTGATTTAAATTAAAACATAAGCACTCCCTAAGAACCTCCTAAGCAACATTAGTGGAGATGGTCTAACCAGCGGCTACATAGTGTTATATCGGTCAAGCGGTTGTATAATATATATATTTTTAAATAAAATATCAAAAGAAAATAATTATTTAATTAAAACTTTGGTTTTTAAATATGTATTACTAAATTCATATAAATATATATATATATATATATATTAATTTTATTAATATATATATATAGGGAAAAAAACTTAAATGATACACAATTATTGCAAAAGTACTAGTTTGACACACCAATATTTGGAAGGGAAAAATCTTTATAAATGACCACTTTGCTCTCAAACCCTTTTGTTACAAAAATGGTAATTACATGAAATGTCACTCTAATTTTGCTGGAAAAATAGAAAATTTAGATATTTACGGATTTGCCACTCAGAAAGTCTGTCGTTCATTTGGTGACAGATATTTATGTTTTTGACAGTTTTTTTTTTTNNNTTTTTTTTTTTTTAGGTAAGTTAGTACTTTTTTTGAAATTTTTTTCGATTGTCTGACAGATTAAATTATTTAGTCTGTCACACGTTGTGACAAACCTTTTTTAGAATGACAGTTTTTTAAAATTTTGTCGAAAAAATTTCGAGAGTCATAGACTTTTTCTAAAAATCTGGGGTATGAAGCCACAGACTTTTGTTTCAACGGCAGGTTTTCTGCAAAAATGTTCAAAATTTTTGACGGATTTTATAATTTTCGGCAGAATTTTTTTCTGACGTGGTGACAGTTTTTTTGTTTCGACCATCTCTTTGACGACAGACATTCAAAAAGTCTGCTTCGTAAAATGATTAATTTAAAATTACTAGAATGACACCCTACGTGGTGACAAAGTTTTTTATATTTACAACAAGTTTTTTTTTTACTATAAATTGCTTTTATGGTGACAAATATTTTATTGGTATGTGACGGCAAACTAAATTCGGACTAAAATGATACTTTCTTTGGTGATAGTTTTTTTCTGACAGATTTCTTTTATGGATGACAGACTTTTGTATTGAAAACCATTATAGCCACTTGCTTTTTAGGAACTTATTCCAATTCCACTTTTGTAATTTTTTTGAATTTTACGTTAAATAATTCAAAATTAAATTCGTTATCCAATTTTGGATTTTATTCTTTAAAATATTATTCTTAAGAAAAAAATTATAAACATATTAATTTAAAATAATTTTCAAAATATAATGTGTAATTTAATATTATCAATATGACATTATTAGTAATATTATTTTTAAAATTTTCAGAAAATCATAGAAGTACTATTTTCTATAATTTCAAAAAATTTAGAATTTTTCAAAAAGTAGTTTTTTTTTGTTGCTTTATTTTATAAAATAAAAGTTTTCTTATTTTTTTTAATATGACATTATTAGTAATATAATTTTTGAAAATTTAACAAAATCATAGAAACTTTGTATATTGTTTGTTTTTGGCCCACCACGTAAATCAGTTTTGGTTGATGTTTTTTTAAAAACATGTAGATTAGTTTTGGTTTATGTTAGGGAAAAAAACTGATTTTTAATTTCAAAAATTTAAAATTTTCAATATGACATTGTATCTAAAATCAATTTTTTAATTTTTGCAAAATCATAGTAGTATTATTTTCTATAATTTCGAATAATTCCGTATCTTGGAAAATAAGATTATTAGTAGATTTTTTGTTTATTTATATAAAATAAAAATATTATTATTTTCTTAAATTTTATAAAATTCTAATTTTTATAAAATAAAAGTTTTAATATGAGGGATTAATTATTTTTTTTTGGTTCAATTAATAATTTGTTGGCTTATAATGTATTTGAGAATATAATTACCATAAAATCAGCTAAATGGCACAAAAGAAAATAAAAAATTAAATTATGGGTATATGGTCATTTTACCAAAAATGTGTGTCATTTGAGTCCATCTTATTTGGGTTGTGTCATTCTAATATTTTTGGGATAATTGTGTGTCATTCTAGTTCATCTCTCATACATATGTACATATATTTTTCTTATAGTCCAACCTTCCGTTTGATAGACATGGCTGCTAGAATTTAACGGTTGACAAACGCATTCTTTAAACTTATGAACTCGTTTTTAACCTGTTTGTTCAACCTATAGTTTCAATGATACGTGCGGTTGCTAAATGAATTTATAAACTCAAATGAGTCGTTTGTAAATCATTAAAAAATAAGTGAGTTTCTAACCGTATGGACATATTGATTTTTGTTTTTGTTTTTAAATACATGTTAAATGTATATTTATATTATATTAAAATAAAAGATTTTAGAAGAAACCAATACCTTGTTTTCACCAGTCATTGCCTTTACTCCAGACTTTGCAGAGACAACTCTAATCCTGCCTTCCTCCACCATTAGCTATCTGAATCTGCTAAGTCCTCCTCCTCATCTAAACAACACATGGTCATTTTTTCCTTTCCCTGACAAAATTTTGGGAAACAACAGTCACAAGCTGGAAGCTAATGATATATATGTCTATCATAAACATATATAAATTTTTATTTGTGAATCATATAATCAATAAGAAATAACATGCAAATCCAATTAGTTCACTGATTAATCATAACATCAACTATTATTGATCATGAAAAGGAACCAGTTCAAAATTTGTTCAAGCAATTTATCAAACACATTCTAAACAATGATTGCTAAGGTTTAAATTTTTTTGACCATATCAGATACCAACATTAAGCACACTTTAAATTGAGGAAACATAAGATATATGCCAATCTATCACTAATCATCCATCAAACTCACACATTCTACTACATCCATAACCAAAAGATAAGACTACTTACACATATCAAATGTAAGTTAAATTATAAGTAAATAAAAGATTAAAAAGAGATTACTGTAGAAATTTGTTAACGATGAAATAGTTTTTCTAGAGATTCAAGAATATATCATAAAAACTCTTATAACACAATATCACAAAATTTAGATTAAAGCTTTTGTTGTTTTGAATCATGGCTAATACTTGAAAGACATACTCAAACTTTAGATTAAATATAATTTTTAAATCAATATATGAATTTACTTTTACCGTAACAAGTTTAGTAGTTCCAAACTGATAATAAAGAGGACAACTGCAACTAAGATAATTTATATATAAACCAACAACAAATAAATCAAATTTCATGCTTAGAGAAAAAGAAACCAAACCAGTAGTAGAGTTGCAGTCATTCGAATGAAATTGTGTATTAGTTTAAAAAGGAACCAAAGCCAGGAATTTAATCGGAACACTCAGTTAAGATAAAATTCTAATTTTGAACCAGAAAGAAGAAAACACAAAAATCTCAACACAAAAATCTCAAGAGATTGGTTCAACAAATAAGAGTACAAGACAAAATGTTGAGCACAAGGACTAGAGTCTTAGAGAGGGATCCTCAATACATAGTCTAGTTTTTTGTGACTTTGAGAATCATTTCGGTGGATTAATGAGCTTGAAGTTGCAAACGTCTCCGACCTCTAAAGCTAAATCTTTGACAAAAAGAAATCCATCCAACAGAGATTCTTGAATGTACATCATGTAGGACCGCGATTTCTACGTTATGGCAAAAACTGAATAATTGTTATAAATATTGATAATGACAGAGTTGGAATTACAATACCGATACCATGATCACATGAATAAAGAGTGGTTTGTATGGAGGCGAGACACTCTTTCCTGAATTCTTTAATTGCCCGTAGTGTGACGGTTTTGATGCAATCAGAATCTCAGGATACAACCATACAATCGATGACCACATACTTAACCTTCCATGACTTGTTTCCTTTCCAATGATGAATCTTGAACATTAATGTTGTCTCTCTTGGCAAATGTCGATCCACAAACTCCTTAAGGATCCCCGGAAAACCACATAATTGGATGACTTCGCATTAAACTAAGTTGACAGGGATCTTATTTTTCTTCTCTTACCAAGAACCAAATATATGATTTCCTTATGGTGAGGGTAGATTCTGGTTCTCGGCTTCAGAATCGTTACAGTTAGTATCCACCTTCATCTTTGATGTTATTCCTTCTTCGACTCTCTTTTTTACCAAGTTAATCTCCCGTTTCTGCCTCAAACAAAATACACCCTCCAGATGATATATAAGAGAAACAAAATATAGTACGCAACATTTTCTAAAAAGAATTATAATGCTAAGCAACAAATTTCAGTTAAATTTGGAAATTATTATAATGTAATTTTTTTTTTAGAATGGATACGTTTGTCAAATACCATCAGTTCTCACTTATACTTTATTAGTATTATTATTTAAAAATTAAGTTGTTACGAGTGGCAGGGGCAGACCCACCAAGGTAAAAAAAATGTGTCATTTGACCCACTTTAAATCTATAAATTTCGATAATGTACATAGGAATATAAGAGAATTGATATCTTAAATGACAGAAGAAAGCTTAGTTGACCCATCTTATTAAAATTTATTTCTTGGTTCGTCCCTGAAGAGAGGACTCCACCATTAAATCTTTGGTCATTTGGTTACTTTTTAAATTTTTTTATTTTCTTTTGGTTTTTCACGAAATTCACCAAAAAAATAATAATCAAATTAACAAGAAGAATATCGGATCCTCTATGCGGCGCGGAGGGTTCGCACTGAGGTCAAAAGTTGAAGCTGTGTTGACATGACCTCGTTGGTTTCAGAACGCGGGACCAGATAATGTCCATATACGTTGTTATCTCGATTTGTAACAATGAAACGTGTAATGAAATTATATTTTATTGGTTCAATTTGTAACAACCAAGAAAAAGTCAAATAACGTATTCCCATATATAATATAATAAGTATATATGTGAGCCAACTAGACACCAACGAAGGATCAATAATTACGCCCATGAAACTTCCTCCTCTTCTTCCTTTCCCATTTCCATTAGCTATATAAACCAATGTCCCTTGCCTCAAGTTTTCATCACCAAATATATCAGAAATATACTAAAAATGAAGTCTTCTTGCGGTACAAGTTTCACTTTCTTGATTCTCATTTTCCTTGCGGCACAATCCGTGCTCGTCTTTGCGGGTAGCTTCCACAAAGATGTACAAATACATTGGGGTGCTGGCCGTGGAAAGGTTCTTGACAATGCTGGGAATCTTCTTTCTCTCTCGCTCGACAAGTTCTCTGGATCCGGTTTCCAGTCCAATCAGGAGTTTCTCTATGCTAAAGCTTGTGTGCAAATGAAGCTTATCTCCGGTAACTCTGCTGGAACAGTCACAACCTTTTATGTAAGTTATTAACATACATATACTCCTCAAAACATTATTGTTCACTAGCTAGGTTTCGAGTATTCAACCTAATTAATTTCGTTCATGATGGCTTTGTGTAGCTTAAATCTCCCGGAACTACTTGGGATGAGATCGATTTCGAGTTCTTGGGAAACATAAGTGGTCATCCGATTACTCTTCACACTAATGTTTACTCAAAAGGACAAGGAGACAAAGAACAACAGTTTCACCTATGGTTCGACCCAACTGCCGACTTTCATACGTACTGCATCAACTGGAACCCCCAAAGGATTATGTAAGTATATTGCCTTTTGACTGAATATGAGTCTCTCATACATATGTATACCTTTTGATAAGGTCATGGGATCATAAACCAATAATATTTTTTCTCTTCTTTTCTTTCAGATTTACAGTTGATGCAACTCCCATTAGAGAGTTCAAGAACTCCGAGCACATTGGAGTCTCATATCTAAAGAGCCAGCCAATGAGGCTCTACGCGAGCCTATGGGAAGCTGAGCATTGGGCCACGAGGGGTGGACTAGAGAAAACAGATTGGTCAAAAGCTCCTTTCACTGCTTATTATAGAAACATCCATCTTGAAGGATGTGTATGGGCTAATGGAAAATCATCTTGTCCCGCGACAAAGCCGTGGTACACTCAAGAACTCGATTTCAAAGGAAAGAACAGAGTGAAATGGGCACAAAGAAACTACATGATCTACAACTATTGTGCTGACAAAAAGAGGTTTCCCAGAGGTATTCCTGCAGAGTGTAGTTAAGTTATTGGATTTTATTTGTAACTAAAAAATTGCTAAAATCTATTATTATTTTTTGGGCATTTCATTTGTTCATCATCTATTCATATTTGGTGTTTCTATAAGATTTTTTAAAATAATATTACATAATGAATTATGGAATATTTTCTTCCTTTCTAAAACTTCAAAAGAAATTCATCAAATATACATTTGAAAAGTAAAAAATATATATATATATATATATATATATATATATATATATGTGTGTGTGTAAAGCAATTCTATATTTTTGTAATTCTAAATTAATGAGAATACGTGTCTAAGTTCATTGGTAAACTATCTTGGTAAGGCATTGATCATAGTACTAGATATTTTTTTCGGTTGGATTGGGTCACCTTAAGTATTTTATGGGAAAGTCGAATGGAGTATAAAAATCGAGATTTTAAGACCACTTCCATCCAACATTCTTAGATGCGTGTCTTTGAACATAAAATAGTATTTGCTTAAGACACACCCATCTAAGAATGTTTGATGGAAATTCGAAATACTTTTACATATAGTTAAGAATTTTAATTGTAAATATAGTTATAATATATTTACTCGGGCCTAATCGAAGATCACTACTCTAGATGATTTTTGGATTTTCAAAATGAATATATTCCACACTGATGTTGATAACTAACTCCTCCTACGATTATTATGTGATACATTATTAGGCGTGTGATGCCTACGCTGACTTTATTCATACGTGATCAATTTTGATATGATCACAAACGATTACGGAGGTTGTCATAGTTTATTCACGAGTTACTTTATATTCATCAATTCTTCTTTAATTTTTTTTTTTAAAAGGTTCTGCATATCATACAAGATTATACTCGATAATCTTATCTAATTGTTTTTCTTCTATCTCTCCGTTGTTAACGTCTTTAAGCCTCTGTTTTTTTTTTTTTTTTTTTTCGAAAGCAATTCCTTTATTCATCTTATACTTTCCCAAGATACATCATTTGGAACAGAATAGTGAAAGCAATGCCTAACAGATGAAAGGAAAAAAAAACATAAAAGGAACATAGAAACTCTTGTGAAACAAATTTCAAAGGAGAAAAGCAGAGAGTATCGGGACTTTCAGAAAGATAAAACGTGAAAGAATTTGAACCAGGAAAGGATAAAAATGTGTTGATGTAATAAATTAAATATTGGCAACGCGTATAACAATATATATGTAAATGAGTTTTAAATTACAACCCGCAAAAATATTCAAAACATATTTTAATACCATATTTTATTTATTAATATATTCTTTTAAGATATGATATTAAAATATATTTTGAATATTTGTACGTTAAAATCTAATTACATATGTCACAATTATATGGGTTTTCAATTTTCAAAGTCTAATTTATTTACATTTATATGTATGATTAATTATTTTATATGTAACGAATAAGATATGTTATAGATTTACATCAATATATTATTTAATTTTTTAATTATTCACCTGCATTTAATCTAGTTATATAATAAGATAGGAAACCAAACTTTTAAACTTCTGTTTCTGGGCTAAGGTGGCGGGAACAAGTTCCATTATATATACAAAAGAAATAGAAATAACTTATAAAGAATATATTAATCCAAAATTCTTGGATACTCAAGGTGTGTGCAACTTTATGGCCCTTGTATGGAGGCGAGAGAGACGCTGCGGAACTTAAGTTGTGGTGGTCGACCTTTTATTTATTGTTACACATCGTATCTGGAGTATTAGTTTAATCTGAAGAATCTTTTAGAAACTTTGTATATATATATATAATATTTTTTCCGACAAAAAAAAAATATTTATAATATATTTTAACAGCCAATCCAAGGCTATTCAGAAATTCCCGTAAACCAATCGATGGCCACTCACTCTTGTTCCAGTTTCGATTTTTACCCTAAACCATGTATTAATTTAGCACGTAATAATATTGTCACGTTTTATACCTAGTACCTATTCGGCTTTTGGGTGGGCTCGTTAATAACATTGACTTTTGGTATGAGCTGCTCAGGTCAAAAATTGAAATGGTGTTGACGCTTGACAGTGCTCGTTGTTTTCAGAGCACGTGATAGCAAAATGTCCATAATACAAAACAGAAAACTTCCAACAAAAAGTCAACTACTGTATTATCATATGATACGTTTATGAGCCAACTAGACAACACGAAACTTCCATCTCTATTTCCCATTTCTAGCAGCTATATAAACTAATGTCACTTCCTTCAACATATACATCTGAGATTGGAAATCAACTAAAATGAAGTCTTCTTGCAGAGCAAGGTTCGCGTTCTTGTTTCTCTCTCTCTTTGCGGTACAGTCTGTATGCGTCTTTGCGGGTGACTTCCACAAAGATGTTCAAATACATTGGGGTAATGGCCGAGGAAAGATTCATGACAATGAAGGAAAACTTCTTTCTCTCTCGCTAGACAAAACCTCTGGATCCGGCTTCAAATCTAGCCAAGAGTATCTCTATGCAAAAGCTTGTGTGCAAATGAAGCTAGTCCCTGGTAACTCTGCTGGAACAGTCACAACCTTTTATGTAAGTTATGAGAATATACACTTCACAGCATTATCGTTTTCTAGTTGGATATTTTGTATATTCAACCTATACTTGTGCTTTCTTGATGACATTGTGTAGCTTAAATCTCCTGGAACTACTTGGGATGAGATCGATTTCGAGTTCTTGGGGAACATAAGTGGTCAGCCGTATACACTCCACACTAATGTTTACTCAAAAGGACAAGGAGACAAAGAACAACAGTTTCATCTATGGTTCAACCCAAGCGCTGACTTTCACACTTATTGCATCAACTGGAACCCCGAAAGGATTATGTAAGTATTGTCCTTGTATTTTAACTTGATTAACAATATAAAAATTGTATATGAATATAGGTCAAGGGCTAATGAACCAAGATTCTCTTTTTTCCTTCTTTTCTTTCAGATTTTTAGTTGATGCAATTCCCATAAGAGAGTTCAAGAACTCCGAGCACATTGGAGTCTCATTTCTAAAGAGCCAACCAATGAGGCTCTACGCGAGCCTTTGGGAAGCCGAGCATTGGGCAACAAGGGGAGGATTAGAGAAAACAGATTGGTCAAAGGCTCCTTTCACCGCTTACTACAGAAACTACAATGTGAAAGGATGTGTTTGGACTAATGGAAAAACATCTTGCCCCGCGAAAAAGCCATGGTACACTCAACAACTCGATATCAAAGGAAAGAACAAGGTGAAATGGGCACAAACACATTACATGGTCTACAACTATTGTGCCGATAAAAAAAGGTTCCCAAGAGGTATACCTCCAGAGTGCGACTAGATCGATTAATGATTCTTTGCTTCGTGAATAAGTTATTTGGCATTGTGTTCATTTTGTTGCTCATCTATTTATATGTGGTGTTATTGTAAGATTATTTATATGATTCTAAATAACAAATTATTGAGTTCTAACTATCAAGTGCATATGTTTAACATGATGTGTCATTTCGGGTAAGGAAGGAAAGGCATATCCAATTTTGTATGTATGCAGGAAAACTAATTAATTTGGTATGAAATTAAATTTCGGGTATGGATGCTGAGACAAGTTCTAAATCATCCATAAATCGTAAAGTTTAAAGTTTTTTTTTTGGCAAACTCTAGCTTGTAATAATTATTTAATGAAAAGCTTAGCTGTACAGACAACACAAAATAAGAATATAAATTAAGCCAAAATTATCGGACACTCAATAAGTATGCAACTGTAGTGCCTAAAATAGAGGCGTGAGAGACGCTGCGTAAAACTTAAGTTGTGGACGATTACGCCATGCACCATATATCTCAACATCTTGTTATGGTTTTTAATGAGTACACCGTACAACTTGTAGAGGAAAAGAATGAGTCATTTCCTCGGATCCTTTGACAATTTAGAGGTAAATATATATTTGGTCTTTTTAGGAAACCCACATTAATTTCCTCCATTCCTTCTTCTATGTGAAATTATATATATAAAAAAATCTATCATATTTGAACCAATGAAAAAAAAAAAAAAAAATTGGGGAGACATATTATTTTATAAAATAATAATATTGAAAACAAACTTATAAAAATTTACCATTTTAGTATTAAAAGTCTTTCTACTCTCACCTAATGTTGTATCTTTCAATATAACATATTTAATGAGAAATGGTCACAGATACTCATTTTCATATGATACTCATTTTCATATAGTCATATACGTATAATCACATATACTTATTAAGTTATTTTCATGAATCGCATATAGCCACGAGGCAGTCATGTCATAAATAAGTTTAATTAAAGTTTTGAGAACTCTGAGATGGTTTGATATTTGGCTTTTTATCAAACCAATATCAAAAAAGAGCCACGAGACATCTTTTTAAAGTTTTACAAAAAAAGCTTACCGAAAATTCAGTAAATTGATGACTTGATATTGGCTTTCGTATGGATTACTAAGTTTTGAAGAAAGTAATTTATAATGCTAAGAAGAGAATATTAGCAGATGTTATAATTTAAATTTATTTGTTGTTTTACTGAGATTTTTGATCTTTTATGCTTGGGGTAATATAATAAATTAACAAAAAAAAAAAACTTGGAACCCTCTATGCGGCGGGGAGGGTATGCCCTTAGGTCAAAAGTAGAAACTGTGTTGACAATAATCTCCATGTGATCGCAAATGTCAATATACATAATACATTGGTTCACTTAATTTGTAACAACCAACCAAAAGTCAAATAACGTAACGAGCCAACTAGACAACAGCTGAGGATCAATAATCAAGCCCATGAAACTTCCCTCTCTTGTTCCTTTTCCATTTCCAGCAGCTATATAAGCTAATGTGCCTGACCTCAAGTTTTCATCAACAAATACATCAAAAAATAAACTAAAATATGAAGTCTTCTTGCGGTACAAGTTTCACATTCTTGATTCTCTTTTCCCTTGCGGCACAGTCTGTGCTCGTCTTTGCGGGTAGCTTCCACAAAGATGTTCAGATACATTGGGGTGATGGCCGTGGAAAGGTTCTCGACAATGCTGGGAGTCTTCTTTCTCTCTCGCTCGACAAGTTCTCTGGATCCGGTTTCCAGTCCAATCAGGAGTTTCTCTATGCTAAAGCTTGTGTGCAAATGAAGCTTATCTCTGGTAACTCTGCTGGAACTGTCACAACCTTTTATGTAAGTTATACACCTCAAAACATTATTGTTCTCTAGCTAAATTCCGCATATTCAACCTAATTAATTTCGTTCATGATGGCTTTGTGTAGCTTAAATCTCCGGGAACTACTTGGGATGAGATAGATTTCGAGTTCTTGGGAAACATAACTGGTCATCCAATTACTCTTCACACTAATGTTTACTCAAAAGGACAAGGAGACAAAGAACAACAGTTTCATCTATGGTTCGACCCAACTGCCGACTTCCATACGTACTGCATCAACTGGAACCCCCAAAGGATTATGTAAGTGTTGTCTTTTGAATGAAAATGTGTCTCTCATACATATGTATACCTTTTGAGGCCATGAGCTCATGAACCAATATTATTTTTTCTCTTCTTTTCTTTCAGATTTACAGTTGATGCAACTCCCATTAGAGAGTTCAACAACTCCGAGCACATTGGAGTCTCATATCTAAAGAGCCAGCCAATGAGGCTCTATGCAAGCCTATGGGAAGCCGAGCATTGGGCCACAAGAGGAGGATTAGAGAAAACAGATTGGTCAAAAGCTCCTTTCACCGCTTACTACAGAAACATCAATCTTGAAGGATGTGTATGGGCTAATGGAAAATCATCTTGCCCCGCGACGAAGCCGTGGTACACTCAAGAACTTGATTTTAAAGGAAGGAATAGAGTGAAATGGGCACAGAGAAACTACATGATTTACAATTATTGCACCGATAAAAAGAGGTTCCCCGGAGGTATTCCTCGAGAGTGCAACTAGAGTATTCTTGATTATTTCCTTCGTAAATAAGTTATTTGGCATTGTGTTTGTAACTCAAAATTGTTTCTGTGATCTTATTATTTTTCCATTCTTTTGTTGTGTATGTGTAAGATTTTTATAAGTAATAATAATTAATAAATAATCAGTTTTTTTTGTTAAAATAATAAATAATAGTTATCATTCCTTTATGAAACTTAATTGGGTAGCTCCGCTTCGTTTTTTTAATTTAATTTTAGAATTTTAAGAAAGCAGTTTAAATCAGTACTAAACCATGGGTGGAAAGAAACAAATAATAATTTACGAGATGGTTTGTCCAAATCTTTTTTGTTTTTATTTTTTTTTGCTTTCTAAAACAGAGGATGGAATATAGAGGTGAAATACGTTTGTAGTACACAAATTGACGATTTACAGAAAAATCCGAGAAAGAGACAAAACCGACGGTTCACAAATAACCTCCTAGACTAAAACCAAAGAAACCAACAAAAAACAAACCAACCATACACAAAACGCAGTAAAGCCAAGGACAAGTCAAAAAGGCCTAAAACCGGAAATTGCAAGAGGGCAGAGATCCTCTAAGCAAACCAAACGACTCCAGGAGGACTTCTTCATCTTGAGATGGTTGGTTCAAATCTAAACACACATCTTTCATCATTATTTTCTATTTTGCGTACATTGTTTTCTCAGTTCGTAACAAATCGACCATAAACAAAAAAAATTACAAGAAAATAAAACAAAAAAAGATGAAGAATTGATGAAAAATTAGAAGAATTGACCACAAGTGTTTTTGATCATTAATGATTGTGTTAGTTGGATAGCCATGCATGTTAATTACAAGTCCATTACCTAGAGTGCCTTCCGGCCGCATTAACTATCCATACCACGTAAAAACGGGTTAAATTTTTTTTGTTCTTTGAAAGAATGATAAGTATTAAGTAGTTTATAAGAAAATAAAACAAAAAAAGAATGATGAGTATTAGCAAGCCCAACATAATGGACACTAATCCCAAAAGCCATGCAAATAGCTAGGTCTTAAATTCAAAAGCCCATGTAGGTAGGTCTTAGCAAGTAAAGGTTGTATTTCGACTTCTATTTTGGGATGCTTCAGAATACGTAATCACGATCATAGCTAGACCAAACTACGACGGTGTATATGGTTTGGCAGCCTGGCCTCGACAGATGTATGTCTTAACAAAGCAAAATTCAACGATTGGGTCCTTATGCTTGTCAAATTAAATCTCAATTATTAGTCTACACGTTCTATTGTAAATTAGGTCGTCCAACCAACCTTATACAGTAAAACAAAGTGAAATGTGTTTTTCTTTTGTACCAAGAATCAATAGATCAACCGATGAATATCTTAAGCAAAGTCTAGAGGTTGCTAGTTCGAGTGGTTTTCTAAACGAGACCATATAATATGTTATGATCCCTAGTCTGAGGGGGTATACGTGTCTAGACTAAGAACCTCCAATTTATATAAAAAAAATGTGTTATTCTTTTTTTGTTTTTAACCTCTATAAAGTAAAATGTTTTTGTTAGGATAAATGATACTTAATTAGATCCAACCAAAAGAAAAAAAAAAAAAACTTAGATAAAGTATACGGATTCACTAGTGTAGATAGCTATTGATATACTTTAATAGAGTAAATTGTCAATTTCATGTGGATGTAAAGATGTTTTTATGTAAAATGTTGAACATAACATGTCTTTAATTCTATATATCATGTTGAAATTTAAAAGACAGTAGAGAACGAAGTAAATACTATGATAAATCCGTCTTTCTTAGATATTAAAAAGAATAAATGTTTATCACATATATTATTTACTTTTTATTTTCAAAATCGGTAACGAACTAGAGTTTCATTTGTTTTTTAGATTAAAATATATCCAAAATGATCAAAAAATGATATTTGATCTAGTCTCAACTATTTGTTTAGTTACGTTATCAACTGATAACATCAAAAGAAATCTATTGATCAATTTTGTTCGTTCTCGATATGATGTCTACAACATCATATTTCAATTGATGGTTTTATGTACTAAGTTTTTCGTGGGGAAATATTATAGTTAGGTAACTTGGGAAACAAAGCATGTGTGTCTCATTAAAACATGTTATGAAGTTAATCTCGTGAAACCAATATATATCGATATATTGTTAGCATATTTACACTATATTTAGATAAGTTACATCATATGAATATTACCATGATATATATGTTATATATATAATCTCATATCAAATGACAACTCAATAATATTTTAATTATTATAATTTAGATTTATGATGATATGATCTTAGGATCCCATATCAAATAATTTGACATTATTTTTTTTTTTGCAAATTAATTTGACATTATTGTTATTATTATTTATCTTTTCTTCATCATTGAGACATAATTGATTTAATAATCTATGTCTATCACCTAACTAATTTATTGAATGTATCAATTAAACCAGTATAAGAATATAACAGCCAAGAATAAAATGCAACATTTTATACTCGAACACTCTTTGCGGCCGAGAGGGTTTACTCTTGAGGCCAGTAGTCGAAAGCGTGTTTAAATGACATCATAACATTGAAAACGCGGGACCAGCCAGCATGTGATATTGAATTGCGTATAAAATGATTATCTACGTTTCTATGAAAGTTTCAAGTAAATGACAATATATATTTTTGGATTCACTTTTGTAACAACCAACAAGAGGGCGGATGAGCCAACTAGACAACAGCACATGATCAATAATCAACTCTTATATGAATGAACCTTCCCAAATCTTATCTTTTTGCCACATCCATGCAGGCTATATAAACCAATGTACACTTACCTCAGTTTCCACCAACAATTTAATACATCCGAGATATCAAATATACTACTACGAGAATGAAGTTTTCTTGCGGTACAAGTTTTGTGTTCTTGATTCTCTTTCTCTTTGCTGCACAATCTGTGGGAGTCTACGCAGGTAACTTCCATACAGATGTTCAAATACATTGGGGTAATGGCCGCGGAAAGATTCATGACAATGGTGGAAAACTTCTCTCTCTTTCGCTGGATAAAACCTCTGGTTCGGGTTTTCAATCAACCCGAGAGTTTCTCTATGCTAAAGCTGAAGTTCAAATGAAGCTTGTCCCTGGAAACTCTGCTGGAACAGTCACAACATTCTATGTAAGTTATGACAATATACACTTTAAGACATTATTGTTCTCTAGCTAATTCACCAGATGTCCTATATTTTAGGCTAATTGCTTTCTTGATGACTTGTGTAGCTTAAATCACCGGGAACTACTTGGGATGAGATCGATTTTGAGTTCTTGGGGAACGTAAGTGGTCAGCCGTATACTCTCCACACTAACGTTTACTCAAAAGGAAAAGGTGACAAAGAACAACAGTTTCATCTATGGTTCGACCCAACCGCTGACTTTCACACTTACTGCATCAACTGGAACCCACAAAGGATTATGTAAGTGATTTCTTTTCACCAAAGTCGGGTCCCTCGTACATATGTATACATTGTCGAGGCCATGAGCTCATGAACCAAGATTCTTTTCTTTCAGATTCACAGTTGATGGTATTCCGATTAGAGAGTTTAAGAACTCCGAGCACATTGGAGTCTCATATCTAAAGAGCCAGCCAATGAGGCTCTACGCAAGCCTTTGGGAAGCCGAGCATTGGGCCACTAGAGGAGGATTAGAGAAAACAGATTGGTCAAAGGCTCCTTTCACCGCTTACTACAGAAACATCAATCTTGAAGGATGTGTATGGGCTAATGGAAGATCATCTTGTCCCGCGATAAAGCCATGGTACACTCAAGAACTCGATGTCAAAGGAAGGAACAGAGTGATATGGGCACAAAGAAACTACATGATTTACAACTATTGCACTGATAAGAAGAGGTTCCCTGGAGGTATTCCCCCGGAGTGCAGTTAAACTATTGATTATGTAATGCGTGTAAACGTTACTTGACATTGTCATTGTAACTCAAATCGTTTATTTATCTATTATTTCTCATTCATATGTTGCTCACAACTTGTTTTATTTCTCATTCATATGGTTATATATATAACACACCATCTTCTTTTATTTCTCTCTTCCTTCTTTTGTTTACCTTTATCTCTCCTCCTTTTATGTATCCTTCTTTTATATAAACGATTAGTTTGTGTCATGAATTCTATACTTTTCTTGAAAAAAAGAAAAATCCGACAAACGATGAAAGAAAATTTTGCTAAAAGATGATCATCATAAAGGTGGTGATTTGGTACCTTTAAGCAATGATGTTCCTCTTACAAGTTTATGATATATGACAACAAACCATAACCAAGAAGATAGACCGCATTGGTAATGCAAAACAAATCAAAATAAATCGGAACAACGAAATAAACCAACATTTTCAAAATAGATAAAAAAATTAGGTAATTAATTCATCATATAGTATGCAAGATCATCATCATAAATTCATAATAATATGATCAGCATAATTAGTATTCAGGAGTAGCTGCAGCAGCCTTGGGACCAGAGAAGTAGAAGGGTCTAACGTTAAAGAGGTTCACATTCTTCTCTGAGTTGTAACGGTATCCGTGCACAGACAAGGGAACTCCCGTGAGACCCTTGTTCACATTGGTCGGGTTCTTGCAAGTCTTAACCGGAGATGTGTAGATTTTAACGCGACAGTGAAGTAAGTCCTTGATGTGGGTTAATGTCACGTAGAAGTATCCCTTAGAGTCAGTTGGATCGCTGTAGGTAACTACCTCCTTCTTGCTCTGCCCGTATGATCCTGGCTCAGAACACACAATCTTTGCCTTTGCTCCTACACGAGTTTATTTCAACCGAAAGTTTTAGAACCAGTAAGTTTGTTGTTATAGATAAACATATAAGTAAATGTTTTTATACCTTGAATTGGGTAGGTTTCGTAACCATTTTTGCATAAGATGGTGCCATCAACGGCTTTAATAATCTTTGGGACGTATGGCTTGGTGGGTGGAGTGTAGGCTGGTTTTGGAGTTGGAGACTTTTTGTAGACCGGAGGAGGAAGAGTGTAAACGGGAGGTGGGAGAGTTGGCTTGTAGACCGGTAAAGTGTAGACTGGAGGTGGGAGGGTTGGTTTGCTAGCCGGTAGAGTGTTAACCGGAGGTGGTAGAGTTGGCTTGTCAGTTGGAGTGTAAACTGGACGTGGAAGGGTGGGTTTATGAACCGGTGATTTGTAAACAGGAGGAGAAGAGGGAGCTGAGTGGTAATCCGCGGTGGCTATGGTGGCCAAAGAGAGGAGGATGCAAATGGCAAAGGAGGCTCTTGTGATCGCCATTTCACTTCGTGCCGTTTGTCTTTTTGCCTTAAGCTTAGTGCGTTTTCTTTGTTTGAAAGTGGGATGAAGAAAAAGATCGTTCCTCGAATGGGAATTTATACGAAAATATTTGGGTATCGAAAATGTTATCTTCAGAGGTCACTAGTCGAGAAATAATGTTTGGGGTATTCTAATAGTGTCATGCACGATCAAAAACATGTTCATCAGTGACAACCATGTTATTATGTATGCATGCACACGGCGCCGACCAAAGAATCGGAGAATTAAACAAGACGTTAAATGGGCTCCGAAACTTTGTTAGTAGGCCCAACTAGTTTAGGCGGAGAATGTATGGAGCACATTTCTCCTGAGTAAAATTTTTAGCTCAACACTAGGAGCTTTTTTTTTTTTGAAAGAATTTTAAATTTATTCGAATCAAAAAAACAGTTTTGCATGATCGTTTTATAGAAGAAACACTAGGAGCTTTTAGCCTTTAATTTTACAATGTCAAATTATATATACTACGGATATATTAACAATTGAAGTAAGATTTTATTTTTGTAGTCAATTATATTATAATTAAAAACCATTACTGAATTCAAGAATCTACCGTTAGCTCACATGTATTGATCCGGTACTTGGAGGGACATGAGATACATCTAGTTTTATGTGTCCTGTATGTCTAAATACAGATATTTGTTTCCTAGATTTGAAATTTGTTAATCAAACTATTTTTATTTCGTTAGTTCTTACATATATGAGTGCTAATTCCGAGTTTATATATGTTAAGAACACTGACTACACAGAGTAATGCATGGAATGATTAGGAGGAGACTGTGAGGGGTTTGTCATGACTTAAAGTTTTCAACCGACGATATTTTGTAGATCAAATTTTTGTAAGGAATAATGCTTTCTAAATAAATTTGACAAGTGGTCAAAGTAGTCGGCAAATATATAGCGAGCCATAATATACTACTCATCTATGAGCATTAGCTGTTTGTAGGATCTTTTTCCATCGATTTTCTTTTTACATTCCATTAATATTTTGTTATAATAAGTAGCGAAAACCGCGAATAAAATCTTAATAAGCATGTCTATATACGTAATATTATTGTTTTCTAGATTTGGAATTCGATGATAATGAAAAACCTATATCTATTATCAAGTTTGGCTAGTCCTTACATATGATGTGCTACTTCAGATAATTTTTGAAGAACACTGATGACTGTGTCTGTCGGTGAATCATTACAAGTTTTGTTGTATTATTAAACAGAATATATATTGTAGGAGCATGAGGAGATTAAGAAAGACTGTATATAGGCTTAAAGTTTTTAACCGACAAAACTTTGGATATCAAATATCTAAACGAATCATGTTTCCTAATAAAATATGATTTATGGTCAAACTAGTCGGAAAGTATATACAAATATCCCATGGATTGTTATATATGTATATACTTTTGTCTTTTAAATTTTACAATCCATGGGATATATTATAAAGTTGTGAGCTAATGACAAAAAAGCACTCTTTCATCAACTACCAATTAACCTCCACTAGACATATATCTATCTTTCCTTTTCATTTCTAACGGCTATATATATCTATGTCCCTTACTTTCATTTTCTCATCACCAATTCATCTAACATATCATAACTAGTTTTTCATAAAATGAGGTCTTCTTGCAGTACAAGGTTCACTTTCTTGATTCTCTTTCTCTCTGTAGGCGTCTATGCGGGTAGCTTCCACAAAGATGTTCAGATACATTGGGGTGATGGCCGTGGAAAGGTTCTCGACAATACTGGGAGTCTTCTTTCTCTCTCGCTAGACAAGTTCTCAGGCTCCGGTTTCCAGTCCAGTCAGGAGTTTCTTTATGGAAAAGTCGAGGTGCAAATGAAACTTGTACCTGGTAACTCTGCTGGAACAGTGACTACATTTTATGTAAGTAACATGTAATTTCATATATATATAGCACTTTTTTCATTTCTTGTTATTCACTAGATTTTTGTATATTTGGATCCTTTTGCTTACATGATGAGTTTGTGTAGCTTAAATCTCCGGGAACTACTTGGGATGAGATCGATTTCGAGTTCTTGGGAAACATAAGTGGTCATCCGATTACTCTCCACACTAATGTTTACTCAAAAGGACAAGGAGACAAAGAACAACAGTTTCATCTATGGTTTGACCCAACTGCCGATTTTCACACTTATAGCATCAACTGGAATCCCCAGAGAATTATGTAAGTACAGCTTCTTGTACTTATTATAATCGTACTATATGTCTTGAGGCCATGAGCTCATGAACCAACATTCTCATTTTTTTTTTTTTTGTTCTGTTTTCAGTTTTACAATTGATGGAATTCCGATTAGAGAATTCATGAACTCCGAGTCCATTGGAGTCCCATTCCTAAAGAGCCAACCAATGAGAGTCTATGCGAGTCTTTGGGAAGCCGAGCACTGGGCCACTAGAGGAGGATTAGAGAAAACAGATTGGTCAAAGGCTCCTTTCACCGCTTTCTACAGAAACATTAATCTTGAAGGATGTGTTTGGGCTAATAGAAGATCATCTTGCCCTGCCACCAAGCCGTGGTTCACTCAAGTACTCGATGTCAAAGGAAGGAACAGAGTGAGATGGGCTCAAAGAAATCACATGGTCTACAATTATTGCACTGACAAAAAGAGGTTTCCTCAAGGTGCTCCTCCAGAGTGTGGTTAAACTACTGTTTGTGTGACTCGAGAATAAGTTGTGAGGCATTTGTCTTTGTATCTCAACAATGGTTTCTATCTACTGTTTTGCACTAATGTATAATCCACAATATGTGCGGATCATTACTTCTAAGTTGGTAACAAAATTTCTATTTATGTTGTTTTCTTATATCATTTTTGTGTGTTTGGTTTGCATTTGGGTTTAGCTAAATTGTTGTTCGAAGTTATTCTGAAAGAGTGTGACTCTTACAAGAAAAGCATGTAAAATAATGAAACTTGATAAAGCCAATATTTACTCATATTTGCCCAAATTTAGAGTAATATTGCGGTCTTTAACGTCAGTAGGATTCAATCAATTTATCTATTCAATTTTCTTTCTTTTTTTTGGTATGATTTATCTATTCAATTATTATTAAAGTTTCTTCGAAGCTTTTCTATATTTTGGTGAATATTCAGTGGTCCAGTATTCAATCAATTCATGTTTAGCTTCGATATTTGCCAAACTTATCACATGATTTGTTAATTACGTTTATAACAACTATTTTAAACCTAATTTTGTTTGCAAATACTATTCTGTAATTATAAATTTTTCTGTAAAACTATTTTAGTTTAATTTATTGTATATATAAATACATATATATATATATATATATATATCAAATAATTATTTATTTGATTTTTAAATGGTGATAAATTTCATAAGAATTATAACCTAAAATACTTAACGTGTTAGGCTACAGAACTATATAAAATTCCACAATTAATGTTATATTACATTGTCATATGAGGATTATATAAATGTTAAGTAGATGTCTACACAGAAAATTAAAATGGTAAAAGGTAAAATCAGGCAATACATACAAGTACTAAACCAACGTTCGACTTTATAAGTTAGATGGTCACATAGAAAAACAAACATGCTATAAACCATGATCGTTATTCCCTTAACATGTAGGAAAAGTGGTTAAAATCATCCGAACTTTTTTAAAAAATATTATTTATGTGGAAAGAATATGTACCTTAGACCTTAGCATGAAGTCAATATATCTTCCTTGAGTGGTATCTTGTTATAACCAAAAAATGCATATGGAAAAAATAAATAGAGCTGCGAGTTACTCACTCTGGTCCAATAGCTTGGCTTAGAAGGAATTTTAGTTGAAGCAGTTTCGAAAGCCCATTAAGTGGCCCTAACAATCATCCTATGTTTAAGTAGGAACAACAACAATGATACAAATTACAAAACTTGGTTACCATTATACCAAACCCTTTTTCTTTTCTTTTAGAGGTTAGACCCAAGACTGAAGACTTCTACAATTCAAACCTAACCCTTAATCTATTTAGATTCAAGACTAATCATGAAATTTATCCTCATAAAAAGTAAAAAAAATGGGTCTCATCCTAAGTGTTACAATTCAAACTTCGAACAAAAAGCATGGCTACAATTTTTGTTATGGTGGATCATGCTTATTATTAGGAAATCATCAAATATTATCTTCCACATTATGTAGAACATATTACCTACGTACACTAAAATTATGCTTACAATATCTACAGCTATACTAAAAGATATATATTATGCAAAACCATTTAACAAGAAAAAAATATATATTTTACTATGGTATATTAAGGAGTTGAGTACTATTAATTCCATCCCTTGTAAAGTTTTTATATAAATTGTCTTGGCTGCGGCTGTCCTCTTCATTATGTATAGAACTACTAATCTTGGTAACGCAAAATTCTTGACTTAAAAATCATATATAATCTTTGCTTCAAAATTCTTTTAGAAATTTGAGTTCAAGCTGTAGTTGAAGCACTAGGACAGTTGTTCAAGGCGTTTTTAATTTGGTGCACTGTGGTTCCAATCAGGTTGTTAACCGTTTCCACCGACTCCATATTCAGTTTAGCCGATGGTAAACTGCTCTAAGAGCATCTCCAACCCTTCCCTATATCTTCCTCTAAACTCTATTTTAGAGAAAAATACTCTCTAAACCCTACTCTAATTTCATCTCTAAAATAGAGATCTCTATTTTTTCCTCTATATTTGGAGGAAAAAGTAGAGATCCTCTATTTTAGAGATGAACTTTTAAATTTATAAAATGTTCCCTTAAATTCTAAATAATTTTTATTTGTAATTTTTTTTCACACTTTCATACTATTATAATTTTAATTTTTTATTTTTCTTATTTGTTGTATAAAATTATTTAAATGAGTACCATAATAAAAAAGTATAATAAAAAGAACAAAAAATTTATGCAATAAAATGGTCCCCTCCAAATGTCGAAGTGGTCGAGAACGATTATATTCGGTTTCAAAATTTTCTTGCTCGATTATAAGAACCTTCATTTTCAATTCAAGATGCGTTAATTAAAAATCTATGTGAATAATATACAAATGGTGGATAAATTATTATTATGATTATTGTTATTTTGTATGGGTTGATATGTTTTTTATGAAATAAATTTTATATTAAAAAATATCATAATTATTTTATATATATATATATATATATGATTGGGGTCAATTTGTTAATATTTTTGATAACATGTACTATTAGTAATTATCAATAAGTTAAAAAAAAAATATACTCAGAATATTCTTTTTTAGAGTAGACAATAGAGAAATACATTGGAGCAAAATCCAACTCTATTTTAGAGATCCTCTATTTTGGAGTAAAAAATAGGGAAATACTGATGACCGCCCTGAGCTAGTCGAGGCTCCTCCTCCCTGCTCAGAGGTTGAAGCTTTGATGAGAAAGAGTTTTTGGAACTCAGTAAAAGAGTATGTACGTGTGAGACAGTGCGGTCTCTGCCGCTCGAAATCATTATCAGCCATAGCTTGAGTGTGGTTAGTGCAGTAGTTGTGATGAAATTGAGCCACACGCTGATTACAATCCCAGTAAATACAGTTCCATTCTGGGAAGTAACTTTCATCCACACCAGCCATCTGTAAACAAAACACAGATTTCACTATGATCCAACAGAAATAACATTTCCTTAATCAAGAATGTTTCCATAAAGCAGTAAATTAACCTCAGAACAAAGCACAATTTGCTTCGGAAATAACTCAGAATGCCTAATCTCTTAGACTAATTTCCTTAATATATTCTTAAATCTTTGGAAAAAAATTTCATTATTAACAAATTTCTATAATCTCTTTTCAGCCTTTTATTTACATATAATTTAATTTACATTTGATATGTGTTAGTAGCCTTCTCTTTTGGTTATGGATTTAGTAGATTATGTGAGTGTAATGGATAATTAGTGATAAATTATCATATATAGATCTTGTGTTTCCTCATTTTAAAGTGTACTTAATGTTGTTATTTGATATGGTTAAACAAATCTAAACCTTAGGGATCATTGTTTTGAATGTGTATGATGAACTGCTTGAACAAATTTTGAACTGGTATTGTTCTCATAATCAATAATAGTTTATGTTAGGGTTATCAGTGAACTAATTGGATTTGCATGTTAATTCTTGTTGATTATTTAATTTACAAATAGTAATTATTATTTTAATATTTTTTTTAACGCTTATAATGCTCCAACGTGTAAAGGTCACAGATGTTGATGCTATTCAGGACTATAACTTTCATTGACTCTAATTCAGAACCAAACTTCATCAAATAGTCACAAGAGAAAGCTTTAAGCTTTCACATGAAAAACCTTTAACTTGACCATCTTTCTTTTGAAAGAGTCTCGCATAGTTTCGCAGATTTCACCTCCTCTTATAAAGATCTCGTTATTTTTTGTTATAATAAATGTCTATGCATCAATCATACTCTCTTCCAAATCACTAGAAATATTTCTATGCATTGATTCATAGACAATTTGCATATTTTCTTGTAATCAAATCAAAATATGATCAATAACGAGAGTTACAAAAAATAGCCAATTGTTTTTTTTTTTTTTTTGTAACCTTTTAATCAAATCAAAGCACAACTAAAACTTTTGATTTGTAGAAATAGTTAACTAGATGTTCACACTCCAAACACCATTTTGGAATAAATTTTCTCCAACTCCACTTCATTTCCAACTCAAAAATGGAGAAATTCCATTTTTTACTTCAAATATGGAGTAACAATGGAATTTCTCAATTTTTCGGAGTGAACTTTTATATCTATAAACACATACTTAGATTATAGATTCTTTTCATTTTTATACTTAAATAATTCAAAATATGATTATATGTAATAAAACTATATAAAAAAAAATTCAATGCCACTAATAATAAATTAAAATACAGAAAAATATTCAATAAAAGTTGTAATGCGACTAATAATAAATTATAAATACATAAAATATTTAATAATAATTTTAATGACACTAGTAATAAATTAAAAATACATAAAAATTTAACTTCGAAATGCTTTGGTTAATCATTTATGGGAGAAATATGGTGACATGTAATCCAAACTATATTATCTTTATTTTCCATGTGCTTTGTTTATTTATTTTTGTTATGTAATGTAATTTTTCTATAATAAATTTTAAATAAAAATAATTTTATTTTAGTAAATTATTATGAAAAAATATAGGGTAAAATCTGTAATTTTGATAGATATAAGGTGTTTAAAAAAATTAATATAAGAAAATTAATGTTTGTATTAAGTAACAGCTTTAATTTTCTTTTTACAAAAACTAAAGCATCCATAATATTTCCGGGGAATCAAATAAACAACTTTAACTTTAACAATGCTACAATCGGTTACCACTTGCTGCCGCAAATATTTTTGAGAACAAAAAATATGTTGCCACTATAAAACGGCACCATTAATCTTTTATTGATTTTCAATGCAAATTAAATTTCTTAAGATATAAACGATATTATAACACACACAAAAAGAAGTTATTGACGATATTCATGAGATTATTATTGCGCTATTCATTTATATGACATATTTTTATGTCAATACTAGTAAGGACTATTATAAAAAGGGAAATATATAACTGATTTTCCATACTTATATGCATAAATATTTTATGTTATGCTAGCACTAAACGAAAATTTGTTGGTGTTTATCAAGTGTAAAACAAGTGGATAATAACGACATCGATACCTAATCATAGTAAGTAGTAACATTCTTAATATATTATTATTGGCCATAACTAAGTTTGAAAAGGACTTTAAAAAGAGACCTAAAGGACAAAACAAAATAATTGATGCCAGTTACTAATTACGCTTATCCATTGAGATCAGCTGGTTTATGAAAAGGACATTCAGCCAATTATTTTAGGAAAACTACATACGAAGATATTAGGTTAGGCACATTTTTTCTATGTAACAAATGTCTATAAATTATTATTTTGGTTCTAAATAATTGTGTGGTTGTGTGGTGAGACTACAACTCTTTACTTTATAGTTATGCATGCATTGACGAATCTATCGTCATCAGGCTCGTCTTTAGTGATATCGTCTGAACGAGAAGTTTGAAAATATTTTGTGTCAAGTTGTTGGCTCATATAACGTTCGTCAATTGATAGCCTGAAAACATTAATAATCATAAATGTCAAGTTGTTGGCTCATATAACGTTCGTCAATTGATAGCCTGAAAACATTAATAATCATATGAAAGGCATTGTATATTTGTATTTGCATTTGTATTGTTTGTATTGAATATTGGTTGTGAGGAGATCGTAAAAGGAAAAAATGTTTCCAAATGACATAATAGAGAACATGATTGAGTTGAAAGAGCCATTAAGCACAACATTAATTTTTGATTGATTACAAGCGGTTGAATAGTAACTATTTTTATATAAATTATCTAAATTTCAGTAATAATATTTAAAAATTTAATTTGATATTTAAATATTTTTATTCTAATATATTATACATTTCCATTTGATAAAAATGGTGGTCAGAAAATCTTTTATTGTTTTAATGATTTGCAAATAACTCATTTGAGCTTTTAAACTCTTTTTAAAATTGTTTGTTTCAACCGCACAAACAGTTGAAACTAAGTATTGAATGAATAAATGAAGATCGGTTTAGAAGTTCAAATAAGTTTTACGGAAAAAAACACGAGATTCTAACAGTCATGTTTAAATTTTTCTAAAATATGTATTATATGAATTTACTAATAAATATTTTTAAAATATATATATATATATATATATATATATATATATATAAATATGTACTCTCTCCGTTCCATAATAATGAATTTTCTACG
Source organism: Odontarrhena argentea (assembly GCA_900406245.1). Lineage (NCBI taxonomy): Eukaryota > Viridiplantae > Streptophyta > Magnoliopsida > Brassicales > Brassicaceae > Odontarrhena > Odontarrhena argentea. The sequence goes on from OVAF01000871.1 coordinate 26,769, forward strand.
AAAAAAATTGTTCCAAAAAGGTAAAATTTTATATTTTCTATGCATTTTTAATTAATTTATAGTAAAATTGTAGAATTCAAGAAATATTGAATGAAATATTTTAATTTTTTTTTAATTACTATTGGTTTAGATTTATAGGAAATTGTATAATTTAAAGATATATGTAATTGTTATGAAACATTAATTTTTTTTTAATATGTATAAAAAGTCTAAAAATTATCATTTTGGAACGCATAAAGTATTATACAACTGCTTATAATCAATATAAACGTTATATAGCCACTCATTTTAACTCATCCACCTTCTCTATTCCAGCAATTTTAATCATTTGGATAACATTCTTTACAATCTTTCAAAAAAAAAAAAAAAAAATCAATTCATTTGAACACAATAATCTCTGGGAACCATTATATATAAACACAAAATTTCTCAAAACATATCTGGAACACCCCCAAAATTAGTTTAAAAAATAGATTGTATATCTACCGACTAAATCGATTAACCTTTGGCCTTTCCGAAATTATCCCCATTGATTATTTAGGACTACAGTTAAATTGGAGATAACAAACTTAAAAAAAAAAACAGCTCAAAAGGAATGATGACTACAAAAAAGAATTTGTTAAAACATTAGCAATTTTTTTTTAAAAAAAAATAACATAACACGACGACCTCCAACATTTGAGTCCAGAAGTGACAAGAACAGACTTAATAGTGGGATATGGGTTTGTTAAGATGAAATATTTTATGGTTGATTAAATTAATAGTGAGATTAGGCTCCTGGTTAAGAATTGTTTGATTAGCCATTACACTAACATAATTAATGTCATAATGGTACCAGTTGTAAAGCTAAGTGGGACCAAGTTGATGGTTTGGTTAGGCAGTCCAAATCCAAATTTCCGTGTCAAGAAAATTCATCCAATGAATACAAATTCATATATGAAAATAAAATTTTCTAGTAATTGGTTTTGCTTTAATTACGTAGCTATCTCATCTTATGGTCCATAGACTCCATACTTATTACTACTTGCTTAAAAGCATTTTCAACGCCAAACTGTTTTTGTACTTACCTCAAATCATATGCCATTATAACAATAGAATTCACTCATATTTGACAAATGATATAGATAGAGTTCTTCATGTATTAGATTCATTCTCTCTAGACTATAATAAATTTTATAATTAGAAGGTAGTCCAAATTCTTACACCAAACTAATCTATTTAGAGTGAATATAGTTGTTAAATAACTTTTTTATTCAAATTTTAGTGAGCATAAATTGTAATACTATTATTTATACTAAGAATTTAAAATAGTAAAATAATTTAAATGTTATAAGATTTTACTACTCATGTAATTAAGTAATTAACTATACCATCTCCTTGTTAAATTAGAAATAAGTTTTTAATTAATTATTCAAATTTTTTATAATATTGACAAATTTGTATATTCTATGATACTAGTCGGCAATGATGTGAAAACTCAATATGATTTTATTTCTCAAAAATATAGACCAATCGATTTTAGTACTTTTTGGCGTGAAAAGAGAAGACAAAAATGGCAAAAAGATTGGAAATATCAAAACATTGCTTGTTCCTTTAAATGAACAACGAGGATGAAAATAACTTTGATGCTTTTGAAAAAATTAGTCTTTGAGTTTGGACCACTCATATTCATTACTATGCATTAGTCATTTCCAATAAATATCAGTAAGTGGTTGTCCTCCTAGACAACATTTAATTTCTTTCATTTCTGGTTTCCTCTAATTAATTCTAGCTAAACTATGTACTAATAGCTGTTTTTTAATTTGTCAAAATCTGTATACCAAATAAATTTTAATTCCCGCGTTTGATCACCAAAAGTAATCCACTTTAAGCACCAAAGCTACCCAATAATAATACTAATAGATGTCTGTCACACCACTAATGATGCGTCCTATGCATATACTAATACTAATATATGATTACAGCTACATAAGAAAAATATTATAAATTTTACCATATTGGTTTTTGGGATTCAGCAGTATATCTACATGTAGGTCTTCATAGGTTCCATTTTTATGATGAACATACAAATTTTACGTACGTGTATTACTCAACTTAATCTTTTTTCTTATACGAAGTTAAAGTTGTAGAACCTATAGGTATGGTTGCACATACTATTTTGATTAGAGGTTTTTTTTTTTTTTTGGCAAGTAAACATCTTTATTGACTTGGTCATTAATTTAGTGACCAACCAAAAGAAATTGACCTTTTTGGAGTTACAAGAAAGCGTGTCTTTGCATCGTCTACTTGCACCTTTGCAAACGCAATCAAATCTTTAAACCCATACAACCAAACTCACTAGTACTACTTTTCTTCGTCCACTACAAGAAAACACTAGAATTTCCAACAATTTTTTTTGACAAATCAAGTTGTTGGAAAAATTTCAACAAATATCTCACAACATTCCTTCAAATATTAGTTTAGTCGGAAACACGTCACTAAATTCCAACAAATACGCGTGGTCAGAATCTTGTCACAAGTTTTGTTGGAAACTCGTCATAAATTTCCAACGTAATTGCGACTGTCGGAAATTACTTACGACATCGTTATCGTTGGAACTGACCAACGATAGTTCCAACGATAATTTCGTTGCAACTATATA
>OVAF01000872.1:0-29393 GCA_900406245.1 Odontarrhena argentea
CGTCGACTTTGCGTCGCATATGGCCGACGCAACCTGGCGTTATTCTTGTAGTGTTTAGTCCTTGAGATCATAGCTAAGAATCTGATAGTGAACTGAAGATAATCTTAGCTAGTTGATTGTATTAGCAATGTTGTTTGTGTCTTGGTTCTTCAGGAATTAGTGAAATGGTCTTTAAACTAGATGGAACGTTGAATGAAGTTTTTTTATGTATTGTAGCTCTCTCAGATTCGTGAATCTCTGAAGCATTTTTTAATTTACCATTGTTCCTTTTGATTTTACATTTCATGGATTGCTATATACATGTTCGATTGCTAGATAATAAAAGGGCTTTGCTCAGTTCTTTGAATCAGTTGTTCTTCTTATACGAAATTACCAAATTTGCAGATAAAGTTTCTAATTTGATTATCTTCTAGAAAGTTTGCAATTTTGATTCTTAATGATAACGAAATTACAAAGACCAATCATGTGTCGTTGATGCTGTTTTTGTATGTGATGATTGTTTGTTAGTTGATGTTTCAATCTCAAATAGTTAACTGATTGAATGATTCATATGGAATTAAGGACAGTTCGGTATTGGTAGTGTCCACCTACTTGTCGTTACTAGCTTTTGATGGTCATGGTGACATTCAATCAATTGTTGGAGCTGCCGAAAATGTTGATGGTCATGGTGGCATTCAAGAAGAAACATGTGGAGATTTCAGAACAATCTTCGGAGAAAATGCAAGGAATGATGATTATGAGGTTGATGAAGATATTGGGGATGAATACGCTTGAGATGAAGATAAAATCCCTGATCCTATGTCATCAGACGAGGCGAATGAAGAGGAAATGAGACCTTCAAGACCTTACAAAGAAGAAATCAATCCAGAAGAGCTGCTACAATTAAGGAAGACGTTTACCGATGTTGATGATTTCAAACACGTTTGCCTCCGATACACACTCAAAACAAGGTACAACATCAAGTTCTATCGTTTGTATAGTATACTGGTAGGTGCAAAGTGTGCTGCTACAAAGAGAGAATATGAGGATCTATGTCCTTGGAAGATCTACTGTTCGTATGACAAAAGGAAAAACAAGTTACAGATCAAGACATATGTGAATCTCCATAGGTGTGAACTCTCAGGTCAGTCAAAGATGTTGAAACGCAGAGCTATTGCAAAGTTGTATTGAGAGAGATTGAGGCTAAATCCAAAACTCACACCATTGGAAAACTCATGTATCAAAGCGAAGGCGATGGTGATGAAACAAAGGAGAAAAACACATGAAGCTCACTTTGATCGCATTTGGGATTACCAAGTTGAAGTTTTAAAACATAATCCAGGCAGCACTTTTGTATTGAGACAATCCCATGAGCTACAATTGGAAGCAAGCAGAGGTTCCACAGGCTCTATATATAGCCACAAAAGGAGCCTTGGAGAAAGACCTCTTATAATTTCTGGTCAAATTTCTAGCAAAGGATTTGGATTTAAGAAATGGAAATGACTATGTTCGAATGTCTGATAAACAAAAGGTGATTACTTATTTTTTGTATCTTGAACTGTTTATATATTGTTTATATTTGAGCCTGCCACAATTTGAGCCCGAATTTTTCACTACCCGAAGTTGAGCCCGAACTGAGCTCGTCGAATTTCGGGTTAGCCCACGGGTACCCGTCAGGTTTTTTGTTTTTTGGTTTATTTTGATTTTTTTATTTTGTCTTATTCATTATTTATTTATTTAAGATTTTTGTTTCTAAATAAAATTTTCATTTTAAATATTTTTGTTTATGGCTAATATTTATAATTATCAATGAATTAATTAAAAGTAAAATATATATATTAAATTGATTCTGAACGGTTTGTTTTATAAGATATGACTAATTAACTTGATTCTTAAAGTACGATTTAGTGACATTGTGATTATATTGTAAACATTTTACTTAACTAAACCAATCAATAAAACTATTATAGTATTATTTAATACTTATCATTTGTTCAGCTTCCAAAATTACAAAATCAAACAACCAACATCATCAAACCAATAATCATAAGTCTAGCTTGGCCTCCTTGAGTTTCATTTAAAGATACTCCTCCAACTTCTGTTTAAGAATCCTCATCCATAGCCAGGTTCTACTCATGCTCAGCATTTAAATTTTTCATTAATTGCTCTGACTCCGAATCTACCATCTTGTTGACAATAAAGCTTCAATTAATACAATTATAAATTTAGCATAATCAAAAGCATAAACAGAGAGTTATAAAAATAAGACAGGGAGACATTGTGTGAACTTTCCTAGCAAGCTAAGTCACTGGTGCCGAGAACAACACAATTAAGAGCCAGACATTAAAGCTAATCAAGTAAAAGAGCTAGACATTAATGCTAAACCATTGCCTTTACTCCTCTGGCAGTTGCCGAGCAACACAATTAATAGCCAGACATTAATGCTAAACCATTTTACACAATGCAAAAGAGCCTGACATTAATGTTAATCAAGTAAAGCATAATTCTAATTTTATCTTACTTCTTTACACAGTAAACACACAAAAAAACAAAGATTCTCTCCAAAGCTATTACACACACGATCTTACTAAAAGGAATGGCTTGATCAAAAGGCAAAAAACATATATTTGTTGGCCCACCTTCTGAAACAGTCTATCTAATACACATACTTTGTTCTTAAGCATAACACACTTTACTATGCCTAGAGAGACTATACTCTCACCACCAAACCAAATGCATATCAACTCATCGAAGTCCATATGTATATACACTCACATGAAAGTATAATGCTCATCATACATGGTTGGTTTGATAACACTTCATTCACACTCTGTTAAAAGAAAAGAATGTTAACACACTAACCAAGCATATCAAACTCATCAAAGTCCATACGTATATACACTCATATCATAGTTAACAAAGCATACATGGTTGGTTTGATGTTAAGCATTATACTTTGACGAAGCATAACAGAGATTCTATTTTATTGCTTTAACACAAACCCATCTCGGAAACTACGAATCAGAACAAACCCAGAACTGATAAAAACCTTTCCAACAGTAACCATAGCGAATAAGAAATCATCGAACAAGTGGAAGGCAAGAGAGAACGAGGGAGGGAGAGAGACGTACATAGCGAAGTTGAATTTGATGAGATGACTGTAAGCTAAGTTGTCGAATGTGAGTTGGTGACACTGTCTATAATGGCTACGCAGCTGCGGAAACAAAGCCTAGTGAAAATCGAAAGTTAGAGCAAGCCCCAAACACCTAAATCGATGAATAAGAGGAAACTTACAGTTTTGAAGAAATCAATCGAGAGAGTCAGAGAGAGATTGATTTTTTTCGTCGGGCTGATGTTTGAAGATCGAAGAAGCTAGCTTTGAAGATAGTATACGATTGATGTTTTCGTCGGATTCTTCTCCGACTAAAGAGAGAACGAACTCGATTTTGTCTGAATGAGAATTTGATTAAGAGATATACGACGTCGTTTTGGCTAGATGAGAAAAAACAAATTTTTGGGTACCCGAAACTGATAAGGTAAACCCAAAATATACCCACATAAATTCGGAACTTGCCCATCTTAAGCCCATATCTATTTCAAAATTGAAAACATGATTTTTAGCCCGACATTTCATATGGGTAATGGGTATCCATTGTGTAAAAACCCATTTTAATACCCCTAGGTCTAAGTTAGCAAATGGTTTGAAGAAAAGGTTTACAAAGAAGACACACAAGGAGCTGGATAGAGTTGAGAAGAAGTCAACTGAATGTCATTTGCGTTGGGCAATAGGGTTAGAGACAGAAGTGGAGTATAAAGATAATACACATGTTGTCAATATGGAAGCACAAACATGTGCTTGTAAAAGCTGGCAAATGACATGTACTCATTCTGCTAAGGTCATCCTTGGTATAAAGAGGAAGTTGTTTGAATATGTTGCAGATTGTTATACAACAATCAGGTTTGTGTTTTCTCAATCATCATTTTAAGTTTTGTCATAATATCAGATTTTAGTGTAAAGTAGAGGATAGCAGGCTGCGAGGATTGAACATGTCATGCACCACTCTGATTTGTAATGGATGTGTTATGGTGAAAGTTCTTGGTCCTGGCTTTGTGAATGTCTTGAATGTGGCTTCATATGACTTTTTTTTTGTAGCCTTTTGGTTTCTTATGATGTAACATCTTCAATATTAAGAAGATTGTTTGTTATAACTTAATGTGTATTGTGTATTTTCTCAGGTGGCGTGAGACTTACAGTTTGTCATTAAATCACTTAATGGGATAATGGAGTGGCCTCGAACCAATAGATTAGGTGTGATACCACCACCTAATCGAATTGGTAATCCTGGTACGCCTAGAAATCATGATAGGTTGAAGTCTATGCATGAAACAGGGTCCAATACCAAGGTAAGTCATGCCAACAGAATTATCACATGCTCAAAATGCAAAGAGGAAGGGCACAACAAGACAACTTGTTCGAATAAAGCTGTTGAAAGTCAACCTAAGAAAGCAAGAGGAAAACCAAAGAAGAATCAGGTTGGTGTATTTTTCTGTAATCACTTTGTTTCTATAGTCTTTTGATTCTAAAGTTAAATTTTAGCATTTTTTTGCCTTTTCATAACAAAATTCTTTGGTGTTTCTATGTCTGATTTATTGATGTCTCTTTACCTTGAAGTTGTGAAAGCTAATAGAAACGTGTAAATAGTGGAATTAGTAGTTCAGTGGCTTAGGGTGTAAGAATAAATCACATATGAAAATACTCAGATATTATGGCATTCACATCAAACAATAAAGAGATAATACAAATCCAACCCACATAAAAATTCACAGGATTCTTGTTCTAGTGGCATTACTATAAGATTTAGAAAAATTCACAGAAATCCGCATCGACTATGCTTTTCATCAACGTGTTAATTCAATCAAGAAACATATATGGACACTTCTGTTTAGCTGCTGAATCTTTATTCTTTCTAGTTATAACTACATAACTCACAACTCTTCCACAGAAGCAACTCAATTTCAAAACCAACAAAGGGAACCACATTGTTACCTTCAATTTTCTTAAATTAAACTTACCTCTCGAAAAGTAGGACAATTGAAGAACGGCATTCCATTTTCGATGTTTTGATTACACTATTACTTCCACACTCATATTTCACTCGAAATCCACGAATTTTCATCGTATTCACCTCCGAATCTTCACTTCCCGACTTCATTATCCAACACTCGAACCAGAAACTATGTCAATCGATCAAAATGAATTTGAGTTTAGAGGGAAACCCCCAAATGAATTTTGGATATTGAGAAATTAGGGTTCATGAGGATTTTGAGGATTTTACCAATGTCATTTTCATAAGAGTAATCTTCGTATCCGATGTAATAAGATTGGATGTATTCCACAAACATTTGAAATTGTCACTTGGCTCAACGGTTAAGACTCTCTTTCATGACTTTTGAGTTACGAGTTCGAACCTATGTGATAGCAATTTTTTTACAAATTTAAAATTTCAAAACACTGATACAATATAAGTTACTTTCGCTAAACAAATACCCGAACGTGTCAAAACCCCTCCTTTTAGAAAAGTTAACGACGTTTTTTTTTTTTTGGCAAGTTAATGAAACTTTGATGTTAAAATCTGAATGTTAATGAAAGTTGAGTGTTTTTTTGGTCAAGCAAAAGTTGATATATTTTTTTGGTGATTTCTTAAAAGTATGAAGTTTTTTTCATCCAATTCCCAAATTTTGTTTAAATATAGGGATTTTTTGTCAGCAAAATTGAGAATTAAAAAACTTACCACAATCCTGGATCTCTAATCATGTTTTTCTCATAAGATTTGATCAATTTTTTTGGTCATACACCCAAATTTTTCAAATATTTACAGAAAGTGCCATCATCTCAACTCTTTAATTTTGTTCTTTAACATTTGAACTCTTTAATGCTTTTAGATTCCTACGGTAGTGGGTAAAATTTGCCAAGAGAAAATAGAAGAATAGAAGAAGTAGACGCCGTTTGGAGATCTAAAAGGCGAGGAATTTGTTATCTGTAATAAGAATCGGGGTTTTAGGGTTCAGAATTTAGTGAGAGCTGTGTTGGAGGTATGTGGTTTGGTATAGTTAGGGTTTATGCCTAAAAGCTTATGACGGTGAGATGTTTTGGTGTACAGATTAAGGGCGATGACGAATAATCCTCCGCAGTCCTCTGGTGCACAGGTGCGAGACTTGCAAACTTAATCTGTTTTCGCCTAATTGTCTTTAGGGTTCTTATGAGACACCTTTTCCAACCAGTTTCGGCCGCAACAGGCTCATCCCTTTGGGCATTCACAGGCTGTACCACTGCCACAGCCATATGCACCTGTGAGTCTTGTCCTCTTTTCCTTGTTTCTAACAATCCTTTTATTTATCATTCCTTTCGTTGCTGCAGTTTCTACCCTCACCATATGGCCAACCAACTCCTCAGATGCCTACACCTCTGGACCACACTGGACAACAACCACCTCTCACACTTTCCACAGATCCAGTAAGTGTGACTTGTATTATCATCATATTGCTCTAGAGAACCCACAAAATACTCCATACCTCTTATCACCACAACCTTTGTCTATCTATATTCAGCTAGTAACTAGTTCATGTGGCCCTAGTCTCTATGTATGCACTATCTCTCTTCTCTTTCTACTTCCACTCAGCAAACTCATCACTCTTTTTTTCTTTTTCTTAATGTGCTTGTTGGACAACAGGGAACCCTCACTCCCCAATCTGCTTCTGACTGGCAGGAGCATGCATCTGCTGATGGGAGAAAGTATATTACTAAACTACTCTTTCACATTTAGGCATTATATTTCATACATGTCACCCTTTTTACTCTAGGAGAATATTTCATAAAGTCTTCCATGCTCTTGTTTATAATTCATGCTTATCTTTAATAGGTATTATTATAACAAGCGGACTAAACAATCAAGTTGGGAAAAACCTCTTGAACTGATGACACCAGTTGAGGTGTGTTACAAAGTACTCAGTTTTCTTAGATGATTATAGCCGTGTGGGTCATAAAAGCATCCTAGGGATTTTAGTTTGTTTGACATTTGTTGTCTGGAAAATGGTTACATATGCATTCGGTTTCATATGCATATTCTTTTCAACTGGTTTGGAGACGTCATGGTAACTCGTGAGATATATGACAACAGCTATCTGCTCATTTGAAAGCATCTTACACTTTACTCATATGCGCAAATCTTTAGTTATCTACGATCGCATTTTTTCATGTCTCTCATTTTTCTTTTCCTTTTTCTTTTCGGTGAACGTCATTACCTGTCCTTTTTAGTTTGTTTGTACAGGTACTGATTGTCCTCTGTTTTTCACTTCTTTTTGTGTTAATACTTAGGTAACAGCTAAGACAGGTTGGAATCAAATTGCTAATTTTATTATGCTCGTTATTTTTTTTTTTCTGATCTTCTTTTATGCTATTTAATGTTTAAGATGTCTTTTGTGCTTTTCATATTAGCAATTAAAATCTATTTTAAGATTCGTCCCGCGTTTTTTTCAGTTGAATAGAGAATTTCAAAAGTACTCTTGCTCCCTACTGTCTAAGAGGTTTCTGTTGAGTAATGAGATTTGTTCCTTTTCTACTGGTTTATTGTTTATACAGCAGATTTATTGTAACAAAATCTGAATCTGCGCATTGTTTTTATAACTTCTTTGGAAATTATATGCAAGAAGCATGAGATCTGTATGCAAATAGCAAACAGCTAGAGTAGTTTGGGTTATTTTCAAACAAGGTGGTTGATAGACCTGATCAAGTTCTCTATTGGTTTACTGCTTTAGGTTCCATGAACATAATTCGGTGTTACATGCATTGTTGATATATATATTGCTACTCTTCATATAGGAGAGCACATGACCTTGATTTTCTCCCTTTGATTACGTTACCTTTTAATGACTTTCTGGCTTTCGATGGAAACAGGTTTGATTGATTGCTCAACATCTATACTATTGATGTATGTTTTTATAGTTCCCTTGATAATTTTTCTCTTCAGAGGGCTGATGCATCAACTGTATGGAAGGAGTTTACAACACCTGAAGGAAGGAAGTATGTATCTTTAAATTTTAGTTAGTCTTTTGTATCATGCTAATGCTCTATTGTTGATTGATTTGTTGTTTAAACTGATGCAGATATTATTACAATAAGATTACAAAGGAGTCTAAGTGGACAATTCCGGATGATTTGAAGGTCCGCTACTTTATTATTTCTCTCTCATTCATATCACCCAGTGCGAACCCACATTAAGCCTGCATAGTTTTGGTATGCAGTTAGCTCGGGAACAGGCTCAGTTAGCTAGTGTGAAGAGGTCCCTCTCAGAAGCTGGACCTACGTCTCAGTCCCACGTTGCTGCATCCTCATCTGATCTAGCGGTTAGCCCTATTGTTCCCAGCACTTCCTCAACATTTCCTGGGCATTCTTCTAGCCCCATTCTAGCGGGTTTGGCTGTACCTGTCAGTCGTCCTCCCCCTTTAGCTTCTGTTACTCCAACTTCTGCTGCAACTAGTGATACTGAGGCTACTGCAATGTACTATATTCCCTTCGTAAGTTCTGTTTGATGATTATACACTCTATCAGGTCTCTGAATTCAGTTCTTGTGCCAATATTTGCCAGAAAAGCGGATAAATTACCGTCTCAAAAGGCAGATGATTCAAATGATGGAGCTCCAGCACAAAATGAGGCATGATTTTGCCTTCTTTTTAACAGTGAATTTGCCTAGGATCTAAATCTAGTCTTGAATATTTCATTTCCATGCTTTCTAGTTCATGTAAAAAGAGGTCAAGAATCACTTGTACGAGGTGGTTTATAGAAATAATTATTTTAAGTGATGGTGTTGTGTTGTCTAGATATTTTTGGCAATGTGTGGTACTCATTTAGTATGCTTTTTTTTGTTTTGAAATTTGTGTTAGGCTGCGAATAAGGAAATGCCTGTGAAAGATAACCTCATATCTGCTCGTGACAAAGCAAATGTTGAGGAACCCATGATATATGCAACGAAGCAGGTATTTTCTTATCCTAATTTCTCTCCTGATACCCATAGACTAAGTTTTGTTATGCGAGTCTAATCATTTGCCATCCATCTACTTCTGCGCTACTGATTTTTTTTAAGGAGGCCAAAGCTGCTTTCAAGTCTCTTTTGGAATCGGTTAATGTTCAGTCCGATTGGACATGGGAACAGGTAATTGGATGATTATATAAGTACTTGCGCTGCGTCATTGTTTATGGGTGCATAGATATATGGCCTGAATCCTTTCCATTACCATCTACTTGTTTCCTTACTGACCTTATCATCTCCTGGTAGGCAATGAAAGATATTGTTAATGACAATAGATATAATGCTTTGAGGACACTCGGTGAGCGGAAACAGGCTTTTAACGAGGTATATACTTTCTTAGTTCCCTGAGAAGCATGTGCAAATACATATTTATATTCCTATCTGTAATATCTTTGCAGTTTTTATCTACGAACTAATTATCTCTTCACTAGTAATTTTCTTTTTGATTAATTTTATGCCTACATCTGTTTGTTAAATGTATGCCAGTATCTTGGTCAAAGGAAAAAAGTGGAAGCTGAGGAAAGGCGAAGGAGACAGAAGAAAGCTCGGGAAGAATTTGTCAAGATGCTAGAGGTATGTACTAAAGGAGTCAGAAGTTCAGTGTTTGGTCTGTGAGTAGTACTCCTCAATAACTGTTTTGAATGTTATAATAATATTTCTCAGGAGTGTGAGGAACTTTCATCATCCATGAAACTAAGGTGTGGCTATCAGCTAATTTTATGATCTTTGGTTCTCGTCTTTATTTTATTTGTATGTGATATAATTGCTAATGGAAACTATCTCCTCGCCAGCAAAGTAATGAATTTGTTTGAAAATGATGAGCGCTTTAAAGCTGTTGAGCGTCCAAGGGATCGTGAAGATCTTTTTGACAATTACATGGTGGAACTTGAGAGGAAGGTAATCATCTGGCTTGTTTTTTAGGATTTCATGACAATGTCTTCTTGGTTTGGCTGTTTGGTTAATTGGCAAGATACTTTTCTCCTCTACATGAAACAGAACATGCGCGTTTTTTTTTGTTGGTTAATGGTCTTTGTTAAGGGAATGTTTCATGCGGATTATTACTGTTTATATGCTCTATTTCTGGTATGATCACAATTGGCATATAATTGTGTTGAAGTAATGATCTTGGTGGGCACTTAGATTATAGGCTTACAGAAAATCTTTCTTATAGAGAATGGATTTTTCTTTTTTATGTTATTGTTTTGTTGAAGAGGTCCATTATGTGATTTGACATCATGAGTCCGTTAATCTGCAGGAAAGAGAAAAGGCAGTGGAGGAACATCGGAAAAAAATGGCAGAATATCGGAAGTTTCTTGAAACCTGTGACTATATCAAAGTATATTATCGTTTGCGAAGCTAGATACTGCACGCCTTTTTGGTTCATAGACCTTGCCATAATTTCGTTTATAATACGTTTGAAGGTTGGTTCACAATGGCGCAAAATTCAAGATAAACTGGAGGATGATGAAAGATGCTCATGTCTTGAAAAAATAGATCGTCTGATTGGTTTTGAGGTAAGGAACTTCATCAGGGAGTTCAGCTTGGTAAATTAAAATTGATTCCTAATGTTTTTAATCTTAGGAATACATTCTTGACCTAGAGAAGGAAGAAGAGGAGCTGAAGAGGGTAGAGAAAGTAAGGTCGCCCAAGGGTTGTAATTTCATTTTTGTTTTCATGAAGTCCCATGCCCATACTTTCATCTTCATGTGGCCTAGGAACATGTAAGGCGGGCAGAGAGGAAAAACCGTGATGCATTTCGTGCGCTATTGGAAGAACATGTCACTGCTGGCATCCTTACAGCTAAAACAGACTGGAGGGATTATTGCATTGAGGTGTCTGACCAATTAGATCTCTGTTGGAAAAATTATATTTTATGTTGGAATCTTTTGCTCAGTGACTTTATGTACAGGTAAAAGAGTTGCCCCAATACCAAGCTGTTGCATCTAATATGTTTGGCTCGACTCCAAAAGACTTGTTTGAAGATATCACAGAAGAATTAGAAAAACAGGTAACTTGGATTAAATGTAGTATGCTTTTTAAGGGGTAGGTTATTCTAGGGGTATTCTAGCTTTGCATGTATTTGATACCTGTGATAATCAAACCTTTATAATGTTTGATTGGCAGTATCATGAGGATAAGATTCGCATAAAGGATGCTATGAAGTCAAGGAAGGCAAGTCAAGGATAGCTTGCATTTCCGCTTATTACTTATATCAAACTTACATCTGTCTAATCCCTTTCTCTACTAGGTTTCCATGGTATCCTCATGGATGTTTGAAGATTTTAAATCAGCTGTTTCGGAAGATCTCAGTTCTCAGCCAATATCAGACATAAATTTAAAGGTACCGGCTAAGTTGTGAATATCTGTTTCCTTGGCATTGCATCTAGATTCATGTTTGGTGAGATTTACATAAATAATTTTGAATTAATACTATTGTCAGATTGTTACTTAATAGAACAAAGATGTATGCTGATGTTGAATAGTTACAAATGTTCCTCCTTGTTTAACAGCTTGTATATGTTGACTTGCTTGAGAGAGTGAAGGAAAAAGAAGGAAAAGAGGCCAGAAAGCTTCAGCGTCTGGCTGAAGAGTTTACTAATCTATTGCACACTTTCAAGGTATATATCTTATCTGTGGTGGCTTACTTTTTGTCTGGATTCTATAGGAGAGTAAGCATAATTTTTTGTTTTAGGAAATAAGCGCAGCTTCAAATTGGGACGACATCAAGCACCTAATTGCAGAAAGTCAAGAGTACAAGTACATAGTTTCTCGCTTTGAATGAATAGGATACCTCATGGTAGAACCTTTTTAATGTTCCATTTTGAATCTCTTCAGATCAATTGGAGATGAAAGTGTTAGCAGAGGGTATTTTGAGGAATACATAACAAGCTTACAAAAGGCAAAGGAGAAGGAGAGGAAGCGTGATGAGGAAAAGGTAGTGATTCTTGTTACCGTGAATTTTTTGTCTTTATGTGAAAACAGGTCCCTAAGACATTGTTTTGGGCTTCTCAGAGTAGGAAAGAGAAGGAAAGGGAGGAAAAAGAGAAGCGGAAAGAAAAGGATAAGGAGAGAAGAGAAAAGGAAAGAGAACGTGAAAAAGAGAGGGGTAAAGAGAGGAGTAAAAGGGAAGATTCAGATGGTGAGGTCAATGAAGGTCATAAAGAGGAAAAGAGAAAGGGAAAAGATCGAGAGAGAAAACATCGGAGAAAGCATTACAACTCTGATGAAGATGTGAGTTCTGATAGGGATGACGGGGAAGAGCTGAAAAAGTCCTCCCGAAAACATGGTAGCGACCGCAAAAAATCAAGAAAGGTACCTTTTGACTTCAGTTCTGACTCCGCTAAGCTTCAAATTTGTAAGGTGGAATATGATTAAAAAAAATAAGAGGAACGATTTCTTGGCAGCACGCAAACTCGCCTGAATCAGACAATGAAAGTCGGCATAAAAGACAGAAGAAGGAGCACCGTGAGAGTAGTCGGCGAAGTGGCAATGAGGAGCTAGAGGATGGAGAAGTTGGGGAGGATGGGGAAATCTGACTTTAATCGCTGACAAGTGGTGACAAGTTTTCTCTTCATCCAAAATCTTTTTGCTGCGTATAAAATATATTTGGACGTGCACCGAAATTTGCTGACTTCAAATTTTATTTACTGGTGTTCATGCGCCGAAAAGACCACTCAAATAATCATTTAAAGACTGCAATTTACGTCAAAAACAAAAAGGTCTTCAGCATCTGCCATTTTTTATAGCTTTCCATAATTGAATCTTTAAGTCTTAGCTTAATTTTTAGTGTTCTTTTTCTTTTTAACAAATATAACTTAATCGATAAGATACTCTATCACTAGATCCTCTCCCTCAATCTTGCTCTGTCTTCTCTCTAAGCAAAACACACCGTTCAAAACTCCTTCGTCTGGGACTGGCAGCCGGCGGCTTCAATACCGTTGGTGCCAGCCCTCTCTTTTTTCTTTCGTGTTTTTCCTTTGGTTTGTTCTTTTTGTTCTTTCGTTTCGGTTTGATCCTTTGGAATTAAGGGGTTTTAGGTTCGAGATCAGATCTTTATAAGATGACAGATCCGATCCTTTTGGATTCGGTTGCTGCGTCTGTGGCTCTTTCATCTGGTGTTGCTCTTTTCGGTTTCCTTCCGGATCTCGCTCTTCCTTCTCTCCCGTTTTGCATGCATCTATTTCGAAGGCTCAAACCGTTGTTTGGCTTTGGATTTGGGATTTCCTAAACCTTTCCTCTCTTCTCGCAGATCTTTGCTGTTATTTGACTCCTAATCTTCGGAATCCTTTTGTTCATAAAGCTTCTTCTCCGGTCCGGCTCGATCAAATGTTGTTTTCTGGCGGACTTACTACCACTAGTATCGATTTTTTTGAAAAACTAATCAATTTAATGAAAAATTAACATTTTAAATATTTTAAAATATCTTTATAATATTGTAAGGTTCATTTCTCAACTAGCTTTGAGAAGCTGCCCCGTATCCTATTAAAATATTTATTTATCTTTAGTCCCTCTCAGTTTACTGTTTTTTTTTATACAATCCATTGTTTTGCAATAACTACATCAAAAGTATCAAAAAAGAAAGGGTTGACAGCAAATAGCTTCGTACTATATATCGAATAACGTTGAAATTATGAATGGTGTTTAGATTAGCACAATTTTAATGGCAAATTTTGGTTTTTTTGTTTTTGGTATGTTACCATTCATGTTTTACTATAAACCATACTTATTTTCACTGTATTTTATATAAACCGTACTTGATCCGCAATAAACCCTATAAATAGTTTATACTTAAAATTTATAATTCTTAAAAATTACCTTCTTCCAATAGTATTTTTTAAAAGTGTACAAAAAATGGAACTTTGAAATTCGCCCAAAACATTTTCGGACTCATCAAATGATACATGCATATATTTCAAACATGTGATAAATAAAAAAAAAAATTATGTACCATAAACCTTAGATATTAAATCCTAAAACCCTACAAATAGTTTATACTAAAAATTTATACATTTTCAAAATTACCTCATTCCAATAGTATTTTTTAGAAGTGTACAAAATAATGGAACTTTGAAATTCTCCCAAAATTTTTTCGGATGTATATATTTCAAACATGTGATAAATAAAAAAATTTGCTATGCAATAAAATATCAAAAAAAATAACTGTTCAACTACTTATGAAAATTGCATTTTAGTTACCAATCAAATTTTCAATGAACAACACATTTTCATCAAGTTATAAAAGAGTTTCAACATATATCCTTTATCCTTACAATATATTTTTCCAATATAATGTATCTCAAATCCGCGCCTTACCCTAGTTCTATAATGTGTTAGGGTTCACATAAAAAATGTTTTGACTCTAAAATTCCTAAAATCTAAAATATTAAACCTAAAATAGTTATTAAATCCAACAAACCCTAAAAATAAGTATTTGTAAAGTGATGTACTAAAGTGGCATGAGTAAAAATTTCTCAATTATTTGTTATAATGGAGCCTATTTTTGTTCAAGTAAATAGTATTTCAGCCATTGTTAATTTGTTATTTGTTGGTCCTAGTCGTATCTGAGAGGAACTGATAT
Source organism: Odontarrhena argentea (assembly GCA_900406245.1). Classification (NCBI taxonomy): domain Eukaryota; kingdom Viridiplantae; phylum Streptophyta; class Magnoliopsida; order Brassicales; family Brassicaceae; genus Odontarrhena; species Odontarrhena argentea. The sequence continues at coordinate 14,644 of OVAF01000872.1, forward strand.
TTTTTGCAACTGCCCAAAGTTAAAACGACAGTGTTTTTTGCGGCTGGCGGACCTAGAAAGTTATAGAAATCCATCCGGTATTTTTCAATTTTGCAGCTCCCGTGTTGTCGACAATCTTCTTCAACCTTGAAAAACCCTAAAAGATAAGCCACTTCGTATTTCCCAGTGGCAATTCCGCCTCGAATTCAGTAATGGCGGCTGCGACCGCCAGGACTCAGGCGCTTTCTCTCCTCGCCGCTGCCAACAATCACGGCGATTTGGCTGTCAAGCTTTCGTCGCTCAGACAGGTGAAGGAGATATTGCTTTCATTGGAGCCCTCCCTCTCTGCTGAAATTTTCCCCTATCTAGCAGAACTCCAGTTGTCGCCTGAAATTCTCGTTCGCAAAACGCTTATCGAGTGAGTGCTCCTACCTTTCTTCTTTTAGGGTTCTTATTCCCTGCTTGTGTCTTTTCGGTGGGAGATAATCTGAATTTTCCCCATCTAGTGCTAAGGCACACTTTTCAATACACCTCGCATAGCTAGGAACTTAGTCTACCAAATTTGGGTGATTAATTTGTCTGACATGGTTAGAGACTGGTTGATCGATTCTTCTGGGTGACAGGATCATTGAAGAGGTTGGTTTGAGGATGCTGGATCACTCTTTTGTTCTAGTCACTGTCTTACTAGTCTTAATAAAGGACGAGGATCCCGTTGTTGCAAAGAACTCTATTTCTGCTGGCACAACATTCTATTGCAGAATTTTGGAGGAGATGACAATGCAGGTCCATACTGATTCTAATGTTGGATATTTTGCTTTAGCTCTTCACAGTATAATATATTTGTAGTTTATACCTATGGATGTTGTTTACATTCTCACAGTTTTCTTTCATATTGAACTGTGAACCAGTGTAGTCAGTCCACATGTTTTCGTTGTTAAACTTTGAATTGTTTTATAATTGTCATGAGGCTTTAGGGTAATATGAAATAGCCAAGAAAATAAGCAGTACAAGAATTGGTAATTAATCTGTTTAAGTGTTTGATGGATTTCTATCTCTCTCCCTAAGTGTTATTGCTCAGTATATGTTTATTAGCTAGTCGTTTATATTACTCGAACTTTCAGAGCTTTGTACGTGTTCCTTTTTATTCACCTCAGCAATGGACATGATTCTTTGCATTGAAATTCCCTTTTACTCTCACTGATATGTATTACTCTTGATGATATCAACAGTTTCATCATCATGGTAAAGTTGAACGTTGGTTTGGGGAACTATGGACATGGATGGTTAAGTTCAAAGATGCTGTCTTTGCTACTGCATTGGGGGTATGCTGTCTGTTTATAGCCCTTCTTTTTGTTTGTCTGTTCCTCCCGTGAGGTATAGCCTTTGGTGGAGTATTGCTTTACTTCTCTTTGAATTTAAGGTTTTCTAATTTAAGTCTGCTGCTTCATGTATGATAGCCTGGAAAAGTAGGGGTGAAAGTTCTGGCTCTTAAGTTTATGGAGACATATATTTTGCTTTTTACTCCTGACGCATCTGATCCTGACAAATTTTCCAGCAAAGGTAATTGCATTAAATTCGTGTAATTTTTTTCGTTCTTGTTATATTGTATTAAATTTGGAACCGCACAACATACGTTATTTTACCTTCTATTGCTGGCATGTCAATTTTTTTTGTTCTACTACAGGAAGTAGTCAAATGTTCAACATTTCCTTGCTTGCGGGCAGTCATCCTATTCTGAATCCAGCAACGCTTATGTCTGAAGCAAATACGGTATTGGGCATCTTAGTAGATTTCATACAGTCGGCTGGTCAATTACCGGGTGCACTGACGATAGCTGTTGTTGGTTGGTATGTTTCTGGATGCGTCTCACTATTCTTATGTATTCACTTTGTCGTGTTTATGATGTATAGGTGTGTTTGGTTGGCTTACCTGTTATAGTTTTTACCATCTCTCATTGTTAGTTGAAATTATATTAGCTATCGGGCCCCTCAGTATGCTGATGTTCTGTTGTTTAGATATGATAGACTACTGTATCACTAACAGCATTCATGAACTTAACAAAGACTGAATCTAGTGGTAGGAACATCTACTCCTTTAGTGGGGGATTGCCTTTGTATTTTTGTGGTGGTATGTATCCGCTTTTTACTAACAAAGCAGATCATAAAATCCTAATTCTGCATGTGTTCACAGGATGTGAGATAATTTGAACTGGTTTGATGCTAGGCAGATCAAAAGAATTTCCCATGATTTTTTTCTATCCTTATATATTGCCATGAATTTCATTGTCGGCTGCTCTGGTGCTCTTAAATATTAGTTACTTATTGTTAGTTTTCCTCTTTGTTCGTTTCTTTTTGTATGGTGTGTATAGTGCACTGCTTGAAACATACATTCTCACATGTTAGTTGGTGATAAACGGATTATACAAAATGTGTCTTACTAGTTACTGCACTGATATGTGTCCTGAGGGGTGATATTGACAGTTATCTGAGTATAAGCTGCCTTTTTAGGGTACTGTGGAGCGTCAATATTCAAGTGATAAGGACTTCAACCAACAGATAGCATGGTCAGCTCTAGTAGTTAGAAGTGCAGAGACCTTCTATAAGAATATGTTATTTGGCTATGCAAATGTATATATAAACTTATACAACACTGTTGGGATATTGAAAATGTACACATTACAGTATAACAGTTTGTGCTCAGTATCGTTTTTCAATCAGAGATTTCTTTTTGCTGAATTCTAGCCTTAATGGCCTTCTGTAATGGTGAATGTTTCTTGTCCCTTTATAGGTTTAGGTGGATATTTGATATGGATGAAGATAAGTTGAATATATTTGCTGTTGATCTCATATTTTGTTGTCCTCTTAATATGGGCATAGAAGTGTTCCTCACGGTTGTTATGTCCAGTAGGTGGCATATCTTTATGCACTTTGAGATGTCTTGTTCTTTTATCTGTTTGCGAGCACCTTCAGTTTAGCCTGGGTAAAATTATATCTGCATAGCAAACTTTTTTTATCGCTTTTTGGCAATTTCTATAAAAAATAGAAATTACCTCACTGATGTTTGTTTTTGGTCGAACTGATATTCCCAGTTAAATATCTGGGAACACATTATCTGTCTAGAAATATCAGTGTTAAACTCTTAGAAGAAGAAAGACACTGGGTAGAAGATGGTTCAGATTTTACTTTTTGTTTTACTTTGTTTTTGATTAGTGGGGTTCGTCTTAAAGCAAGAAAATTGTGGAAGTACATTATCTTATTGCTTTGGTAAGGGCAATACTTTATCTTTTTGGTTAAACTGGCAGTTGTTTGTTTGTGATTTTAGGAAATCGTTGGGATATGCTAGCTTTGCAGAGCTTGTTTGATGGTGACATGCTTCCAGATGATAATGGGATCTGTAAAAATTTAATTTGAGCTAAGTTGTATTCTGTTAAGGAGTTTATGAGTAGTTGTTTGCTGTAAAATCACTAGTAAAGTTTCTCACAGGAATAGTTTCTCAAAATATTTGAGGTCTAGCATTGCTTGCGATATATAACTGTATGTTATAAGCAGCTTCTGCATAGCACAACCATGTGCAGTTTATTTGGCGCCAGTATTGTGCTTTTGTTTGCTGTTTTGTGCTGTGATCATCTTTGTTGGAGCATACTTGAACCATTTGCAACTTTGAAGGTTTCCTATGTAAGCACTAGTCTCTTGGTTAACAGTTGCTTATTTTTTTCAGTCTTGCGGTGGTAGCAAGGAAGAGGCCTGTCCACTACAACTCCGTCGTTTCTGTTCTGCTGAATTTTCGACCAAATCTTGAGACAGTTAAGGGATGCCATGCTGCAAGTGTTCATTATTCCATTCGAACTGCTTTGCTGGGATTTCTTAGATGTACTTTCTCGCCTGTGATAGAGGTAAAACATTGTCCTTTGTTGTTTTGCTTCTCTCTAAGGTATACCTATATTTGATGCATCTTTTACTTCTCAACCCTACCCCTGTATTTGTCTAAATACACTTGAAATCATTATTAAAATCGATTCTTAGTGTCTTTATGCCAATGGAAATATTATTTTAAGTTGGTTGTTTTTTTTCCATTATTATCTCATTAAAATATCTAGTGAAATCCAGTGCTCTGTTTATTTATTTCTTTTCTTTCATTGTGCCTTCGTTTCGTGAATCTGTGTTGGACATAGATCCTGGAAACAAATGGCCTTCTTCAGAAAAATTAGTCGTATTTCATATAGTCAAGCCCCCTCGTGTCAGAGAAATTCCTTAGTTATTTCAGCTTTTCTGGTCAAATTGTCAACCTTTTGGGTTGTTATCTTGTATGTCTAGTCTAGGTATTTACGATGCCACTTTTAGTTAGACATGCCCTGCAACTATTTCATGACAAAAAATGTTTTCAGTGGCTACAGGATAAGCACTTGTTATTCAGTGCCATTTTATGGTGTGAAACCTCTCATAGGTATAAAAAGAGTTGAAAGAAATTCTTTGTTGATCAGATCATACATCAAAAGCATCATATGATTGTGTTTTTAATTGCTAATATTTGATTGTTTATTGAGACAGTTTTTTTTTTTTACAAGATACGCACTTGTTACTCAGTGTCGTTTTATGGAGTGAAACCTTGTAATAGGTAGAAAAAGAGTTGAAAGAAGTGTTTTGTTGATCAGATCATACATCAAGTGTATCATATGATTTGTTTTCATTTGCTAATATTTGGTTGTTTATTGAGATAACTTTTTTTTTTTTTTTTGTATTTTTAGTCAAGAGATAAGCTCCTAAAAGCATTTCGAGCTATGAATGCTGCCGATGTTGCTGATCAAGTTCTCCGTCAGGTTGATAAATTGGTTAGAGTTAATGAGCGTGCTGTACGCGAAAATGTGTTGGGCAAGGTAATATTTATTTCCTCTTCTATAGCTCAACATCAGCTTTGATCATGTGACAATTAATGTCTCATTACGAACCTACTATTCAGAATAACCAGGTGATTAATCATCAGAACTCTTGGGATTTGTCAAAGAAACGAATAATGCCCCAGGGTGAAGGTGATACGATCAGTGAAGAGGTTGCTTTGAAGCGCTTGCGTTATAATACTAACACACATATGATTCCGCCAGTTCAAACAAGTGATTCTTCACAGGGCCCTATTTCTATTAACGGCACTTCCTCTGGTAACCATCCTTCGGACAGTGAGTTGACTCCAGTGGAACAAATGGTTTCAATGATTGGTGCTTTACTTGCTGAAGGAGAGAGGGGCGCTGCTTCACTTGAAATTCTTATTTCTAAGCTTCATCCAGATATGCTTGCTGATATTGTAATAATAAGCATGAAACACTTGCCTAGTAGCTCCCCTACATTGACAAGTTCACTGGCTACTCCGGCAAATATTGTGGTATCCTCTTCTATAAGTTCTATGCATTATCCTACTCCTCTGGCTCAACATACTATTGATCCAAACCTTTTTGCTGGGTCATCATTTTCCGATGTGCCTAGCTTAAATAGCGCAGTTGCTGACCCTAGACGCGACCCAAGAAGGGTACTCACATTTTTTGTGTTGCTTGATTGTATTTTAATTTGTTTTAACCCAAGATAACTTACGCATAGCTATGCAGGATCCCCGTCGCATGGATCCAAGGCGTATAAATTCATCTGTGGGACCAACACCATTGCCCCTATGTGATGGGAAAGAATCAGTTACACTACAGATGGACATTTCTACGTCTTCGAGTAAGCCACTTTCAGTTCCTGCTGTCATGTCAGAGGCTAGTGGATCTATACATCCAGTATCAGTAGCGCATCATAGTCAAGACAAGGTTTTGGGAAGTTCAGTAATCAGAATAAATGATCAGCCTGATTGCAGAGAGGACTTGTTGACTGTTCCCCAAGAGAGCCTTTCCCCCTCAAAGGGCAAATCATCGTTAGATATTCCACTATCTCCTTGCAGGGTCCACGACGGCATAAGAGAAACAAAGTTTGATTTAGATATGGCGCCTGCCCCAGATTTTTATCAAGATTCTCCTTCTGCATCAGTCCCAGATTTTGATCAACATCTGTCTGCAGCATCAATCATCAGTGAACCAGAAGAAAGCTACCGAGAATTGGCATCTGTTCCATTGTATGCTGAACTTACAGCAGAGCAAAGCCTAACTGTTGGAAAGTTGGCTATTGAACGGATAATTAAATCAAATAGGCATGTCCATGGGTTTGATTGTAACAAGACTTGCATGGCACTAATTTCCCGATTAATTGCTACGGTAAGTACCTCTTTGGATCTTGTCACTTTTGTGGTTTTCCTTTCAACTTAGCTACAACTTCCATTATTTGCCTTAATCATTATAAAAACCCTGTTTCAAGTTCTCCGTATTTTTTTTCTGGACGAGCATAAATAGTTCTTAAAATAATATTTTTCCAGATCGATGCTGGCAATGATGTTGCAACCATTCTAAGAGAGCATATTAGTGTGGATCATCGAGAATTCAAGGTACTTTTATACTACTATTTCACTGCTGTGTTCTTCAAAATTAGCCACCACTGCATTTATATTGTATCTTATCAAAGACAGCCAGTTCACTATTGCAATGCGAATATTTATGAGAAAAAAATTTCCCTCTCGAACTCCCAGTAACCAAGAGTTTATATATATATATGTCTAGGTGAACCCCTGATCTGTTTGCTTCTTTGTTTCTAGGGACACGACCTTGTTTTACATGTTTTGTACCATCTGCATTCAATGGCAATTCTGGACACAGACAAATCCTCTCCCTATGCTAATGTTTATGAAATTTTTCTCATAGCAGTGGTGAGTATTTAGTAATTTGTTTCCATTTCTTTTCTCGGAATCTCGCTTATTAAGATACTTACTGTAGGCAAGATCGTTTCTGGATGCCCTTCCTGCTTCCGACAAGTCTTTCAGCAAACTTCTTGGAGAAGCTCCACATTTACCTGATTCTGCGATAAAGCTACTGGATGAACTCTGCTCCACTCGTCATGACCCAGTTGGAAGAGAATTCTGTGATAGTGAACGTGTTACCCAAGGGCTTGGTGCTGTTTGGAGCTTAATTTTAGTGCGCCCAAATGAGCGAAAAGCATGCTTAGCCATAGCACTGAAGGTGAGTCTTTTGGCAAGTTTAATTATTTCTGCTAATATTTTCCAAATTAAAGAATTTTGTGCTTGAAACTTTCCATTTATCTTCCTACTTAAATTCTTGGTCATATTGTTCTATCTATTACCATGTTCCTCACCCATGGTTTAATCTTGTTACGACAGTGTGCTATTCATTCTGAAGAAGACATCCGTGCAAAAGCCATCCGACTGGTGAGGAAATTACTTCTGAATAGCAATATGGTTTTTGTTTCCTGCTGATACAGTGACTCTAGTTTAAGTTTCTTACGTTCATGCACAGGTCACCAACAAATTATATCACCTAACATACGTATCAGAGCATGTTGAGCAATTTGCAATAGATATGTTGCTGACTGCTGTGAATTCTGAGACAGATCTTTCACAGACTGGATTTGTTGGCGAAGGAATAACAGAGGTACTAGCATATAGTCTAGTCTTGTAGCTCAGCGAGTACCATTCTTGAAAAGGCAATAAAGCTCCAGAAGCCAATAGCACTTTAAGGGCGTTTAATTGTGTTGTATATCAGTATATAGAGGCTTGCTACTTTTTAGAACTTATTAGATGTTAGTTACTTGCTCTGCCTGTTTTCCTTAGTCTCTATATTTTTTTTTTCCAAGTGAATTTTACCTATCTGATGCAATGGGCGCACTTTAGTTTATAAATCTTGACTTATTAGAGATTGGTTAGCTAACACTTATTTTCAGGCAAAAAACCAGACAGGTGACTCTCTATGGTCTGGTAACTCTGACACTCAATCTCAGAAGGATCTACAAACTTCTCGTGATGTTTCTGCTTTGCCATTTTCTGAAGCACAGAGACTAATATCTCTGTTCTTTGCTTTATGTAAAAAGGTCTGTGTAGTCTTTCCTTTTATTACACGAAGTGTTCTTTATCCTTAAATTTTTGTGGATCTGATAGATACAGTAAATCTGTCCAGAAACCAAGTCTCCTACGAATTATCTTTGAAGTTTACGGGAGAGCTCCCAAAACGGTAAACCAGGTGAGTCAGTCCCTCCCCGTTCATCCTGGGTGGCATTGTACAGAAAGATCGGAGAGAATATTTCTTTTGAACATTATTTTTTTTTTCTTCCTGACTGGAGGGTACTAACTATGTTCAAGAACACTAAATTGATTTATTTTGGTGATTTCTGAAATGTGTTAGGCTTTTCATCGACATATACCTTTGTTGATACGAGAATTAGGTTCATCCTATATGGAACTTCTCCAAATAATATCTGATCCTCCTAAGGGAAGTGAAAATTTACTGACACTGGTGAGTGACTTCTGTGTTTCCGTGTAGTACATCCACTTTGGCGTCTTAAGTATTTTCTAACTTTGAACACCTTTGCTGTTTCTTTTTTAATACCAAGGTATTGCAAATATTGACAGAAGAACTGGCACCGTCAACAGATCTAATAGATACTGTAAAACATTTATACGCAACAAAGCTTAAGGTTTGATGCGTTATAAAGAGCTGTTTCATATCTTTTATTGTGTATGAAAATTTATGAAAATCATGCTAGCAGAGCTTTACCAAAAGTTTTGTGTTTTGCAGGATGTTTCAGTTTTGATTCCATTGCTGTCTTCACTCACAAAAGACGAGGTTCTAATCTACTTTCTTATCATTGGTTCTTCTTTTTGTCACTTTACTTTTCCCTAAGTGAAAATGTGAAAATACATAAGAACTAGCAACCGTGAAAGAACTTTGAAAACTGTATAATCCTTTGCTGGTGGTTGCAAAATATGGTGTTTTAGAATGGATCACGAATGATAGAGATTCCTTAGTTTATGACGGACAGTCTTTTCAATGTCACAGGTTTTGCCCATCTTCCCTCCCCTTCTCAATCTTCCGCCAGAAAAGTTCCAACTTGCACTTGCTCATATATTACAGGTACCATATTCTCACGAGTCCATCCTTTGATTGTTATGTTATTTATCATGCTATACATAGAGGGGACTGCTTTGACATTGTCATGTTTGATGAGATATGATACTAGTTATCTTAGATATTGCAGAACACTGTTGCATGTAATTTGTCTCGTATTGTGCTTTGGTTTCATCAATAGAAATTTATCCAGTGATCTTTTTATGTCTGAGAAGTGTTTCTCTCTCTCTGTCAATTGAAATTCCTTCCACTGTAACGACTTGCCTTTTTATTTTTTTATTTTGTTGTATCTGTAATAGGGTTCTGCTCACACAGGCCCTGCTTTAACGCCTGCCGAGGTACTTATTGCGATCCACGATATTGTTCCTGAGAAGGATGGGCCACCACTGAGAAAGGTGATTTTCTGATTTCCATCTGATTTGAAAGTATTTTTGAAAAGCCTTGTGGCATGCACTTCTTTGCTCGAAATCAGTTGTGGTACTAGACCCTAATCCTAAATTGGTGTGAGTGTTTTCCTGTTGGAATGCGTTCTTCACCATCCCTATCTCTTTTCAATGCATCGGCTTTTTAAAAAAGTTTTGAACAAGTGTTCATAAGGAACAGGGAAGACTTCATAACTGTATATGGCCACGTCAGCCTAACTTAGGTACAGGTGATCATATATAGTAGGTCAGGTGATCCACAAATTAAGGTAGATTGTGAGGGTTGAGGTTTCTGTCCAATAATCCACTAGTTTTACGTTTGTACACATCTATTATAGAAAAATTAAAGAGTTCAGTCAGCTATTTTGCTGCTTTAATTGTGCAGAAGTATAAAAAAGGTTAAAATGTTTTGGTAGCATAGCATTGGGACGATTATCAAATTATATACCCGTGTTATTCCTGCTATATCCTCTGTAGCAAAATAGGCTTTACCCAGTAACTATTGTCTTTGCAAGCTGTCTATACAAAGATTGATGGTTGAAATTTTGTCAGATGATGTTACAGAAAGCTAGAAATACTGGCAATAGCAACTGACTAGTTAGATGACAGGCTTGCTATAAACCAGATTTATATGTTTGCCCTACAGACCAGATTAATCTGTATGCCTATGAACCCTTCATTGAATTCTGCAACTGTGCTAGCTGTTTTGTTTAGTTTCTTTCTTGTTAACAGAGTCTCATTTGAGTATTTGTTTTGTTTTCAGATAACAGATGCATGTTCGGCATGCTTTGAACAACGCACTGTGTTCACGCAACAAGTCTTAGCAAAGGCCCTCAGCCAGATGGTATGTCAAGAGTGCCACATCATGGATAAGAACTACTGATTTAGATAACATCATGGAAAAGAATTACTGATTGAGATATTTACATCGGTGACGCATTTTGCTTTCAGGTTGATCGGACACCTCTGCCTTTACTCTTCATGAGAACGGTAATCCAGGCAATCGATGCTTATCCAGCACTGGTAAGTAATATATTGTTAAAGTTAAGAACACGGAGACAAAAAAAAAAAAGCTCTCTTTGTTAGAATTAATATAAAGTTCACAGAATACTTCGAAAACACCCAAGAGAACTGTGTTCTTTCCCTTGACCCAACACTACAAAACATCCAAACCTCATTACCTTAGTCTCTCAACTTCGAACCTCCTCCTTAGTTATAATAAAAAGTAAAAGTAAAAAGAAATTTAAGAAAAGGAAATCAGGAATTGCAGATCCTGATGTTTACCAACTCAGGAAATGGAAAGAAGAAACGTACCAGAAACTTCTGTATTGATCTGAAATGCAATTGCCTTCACCGTATAGTGCAGCTGTATGAGCGTATAAGAAACGTCCCAGAAAGCCTTTTATCTTTATCAAAAGCAATCAGTCAATTGTCTAAGCTATTTAGTTAGTTTGTTAGTTGAGAAGTGATGGGAAAATACAACAAACAAGTTAAATGTTTCCTTAAATAATTTGTTTAAGCTATAGGTCAATTTCTCTGATTGTCCAGGTTGATTTTGTCATGGAAATCCTTTCCAAGTTGGTGAGTAAGCAGGTGAGTAATTTTTAAAGTCAAACACTAGGATAAGCCTTTGAGACATTTTTTTTGGGTGTGGTTATGATAGAATCATTTGGCTGCAGATCTGGAGGCTGCCAAAATTGTGGCCTGGCTTCTTGAAATGTGTGTCTCAAACACAGCCACATTCTTTCCCTGTTTTGTTGGAGGTAAAAAGATGTGACTGTAGAACAAATATATGAGCTTGTTGGTTTATTCATAAAAATTGGAAATAAGTCTTTGGTATTTTGTTTTGCAGTTACCGATGCCTCAACTTGAAAATATAATGAAGAAATTTCCAGATCTAAGGCCTTCCCTAACTGCTTATGCAAATCAGCCAACTATCAGAGCTTCGCTACCTAAGTAGGCTCTCTAAATTAAACACAATTTGTTATTCAGTCTTACTAAGTTAAAACATTATGCTGGATACTGAATTGTAATGTATGTTTTACCAGTTCAGCACTTTTGGTTCTCGGACTTGACAATGGTCAAGATTCAGAGTCACAAATGCACCCTTCTAATGCTACATCTTCTATTCATGGGGAAACCTTAACGTGACTCTTTCTCTGGAGGAATATCGACAAGTTGGTGGTATCTGGAGGATACAAAGCACAGATACTCAATCCAGTGTCACAGGCTCGAGACTGGCGTACCACACATATATCTGACTACTAACTACATGTGTGGTTGTGTTTGCGATGAGTAAAAAAAGCAGTCTGGCCGCTCTCTTTTATTTTAAATTTTGTATATGTTATCTCGTAATTCACCGTCCCCGTGGGATAATGTATTGAGAAAGTAGAAGGGGTCACATGTAATGAATGTACAATCTCATCAACATAGTTTCCTATAGAGAAGATAAAAGAGTTTCAGATACATCAAAATGTTATTAATTTATCAAGTAGCCATGGAGTCAACTTGCTCTCAGGTTGCTTTGAAGTCAAAACATAATTCTGCAACTCTAATTTTTGGAAATGATTCCCAAATTTGATTTTCCAATTGCTTGTATGTACAACATACATAATGAAGAGAGTAAGTAGGACCTAACTTCTTTGTCTTGCTACTTTTGGAAATGATTCCCCTATTTGATTTTCGAGTTTATTGTACGTACAAACACATAATGAAGGATGAGTATCGTAGTTATAATGGGAATTCGGCATAAAAAAAATTCAAAACTTTGCCAAAATTGTCAAGAAAACTTGAATTATAAATATGGACGGAAAAAACATGAATTTTGCATTCGTTTTTGAGTTAATTGGAAGAAACAACACTCTCCACAACTTTATTTGGTTTTAGGCACTTTTTAAACAAGCTTTGTAGAAACAACACTTCCATCAAGCAAAATGACCAAAATAACCTTGTTGAATTTTTCGTCTAGTTAACACAACTCGGTGTCAGGTTTACTAGAAACATTCAGTGAGGGTATTTTCGTCTTTTTTTTAGCCAAAGTGTTCTTTTGCCAAAGCTTGTTTTAAAGTGCTACTTTTCCAAACTATTTTCACCAAAGTGCTTCTTTCGCCAACGGACTCTTGGTTTTTTTACGTAAAATTCACACTTTGCATTGATTTATCAAAAAAGACCTCCCTTAAAATTTTCAGTTAAAAAGTTAACATCCGTTTAACAACCGTTTACTGTAGCCGTTAGTCACAAACAAAGTCGTTTTGGGCTACATGAATTAAGCCTGAACTTTGCCAAATTTGCCAAAAAAAGCCTGAACTTCACCAAAAAAAAAATATGAACGTCTTGGATCATATTTAGCTTTCATCTGTAGCCTAGAACGACGTCGTTTAGATCTCGAATAAACCTAGGAAATATGTTAGTCAAGAGGATAGATAGTCACTTGCCAATGTGCTAGAGGACTTTACACTTATTTTACAAACATAATTCATTATACACTGCTCAAATATACGAACTCTAATTTTACAAAACCCTCAAATCGATTTGATATACACCATGATGAGTTTCATGGGGTATGATTTCGAGATTACTTGAAACTGATTTGGGGGCTTTATAAAATATACATTATGATGAGTTTCAAATGGTGTATGGTTTCGAGATTATTTAAAATTGATATGAGGGGTTTTGTAAAATACACACTATGATGAGTTTCAAATGGTGTATGGTTTCGAGATTAATTAAAATTGATTTGGAGGGTTTTGTAAAACTAGGGTTCATATATTTGAGTAGTGTATATAGTGAATTATGTTCGTAAAACAATAGTAAAATCCTCCAGCATAATGGCAAGTGACTCTCTTAGTCACTATTGTGACGCGGGGTCGATATGTGGTGAACACTTATTTTCTGAGTTTTTGAGAGCTAAAAACGTCGTTTTGGGATTAGAGATTAAAACTTAATATGACCCAAAAAGTTCAGGTTTTTTTTTGGTAAGTTTCGCAAAGTTCAGGCTTTTTTTGGCAAATTTGGTAAAGTTCAGACTTTTTTTGACGAATTCCTGTAGCCCAAAAATGACGTTGTTTATGACTAACAGCTACTGTAAACGGTTGCTAAACGGATGTTAACTTTATGAAATTTTTTTTTAACGGAGGTCTATTTTGGCAAGTCAATGCAAAATTTGGATTTTACGAAAAAGTTAATGCAAAGTTCAGGTTTTTTTTCGGCCATATTGTTGTTGAAGTTTTTTTTTGGCAAGTTTTACAAAGTTCATGCTTTTTTTGGCTGAATTCTCATTATTAATTGATAAGTTTGAGAAATGTACCTCTCATATGGTCAAAATTTTTCACATTTTAGCATGATATATGTAGGGAAAAAAGCTAAATACATACACGACCTTAATTTCGTCTGCCATAAAAATACACGAACTATTAGTGTTGTCATATTAATACACGAACTCATTAATTTGGACAGATTAATACACGAACTCATTAAATTGTTCAGATTAATACACGAACTTTAGCCACCATTGCCAGATTACTCTTATTCCTCTTCCTAAAATCAATTTATTTTTAAAATTAGAAAAAAATCCAAAAATAAATATTTTAAATGTGCAAAAACTTATGAAATAAATTTTAGAATGTTTTATAGGGTTTTAAGGTTTATAATATAAGGTTTAGGGTAAAAAATCTAAACCCTAAAATCTAAACATTAACAAAGGTTTTAAACACTAAACTCCTAAATCATAAACCCTAAAACCTTAAAACGTATACCGAAATAATTATTAATCACTAAAACTCAACCCTAAAAATTTACAACCCATAATCCTAAATTTTTAAACCTTAAATGTTACAAATTACATTGGGTTACGGGTTGTAAATTTGTAGGGTTGAGTTTTAATGTTTAAGAAGTATTTGAGTTTAAGTTTAAGGTTTTAGGGTTTATGTTTTAGGAATTTAGTGTTTAAAACCTTTGTTAGTATTTGGAATTTTAAGGTTTAAGTTTTTCACCCTAAACCTTATATTATAAACCCTATAAAATATCATAAAACATTCAAAAATTTATTTCATAATTTTTTGCATTTTTGAAATATTTATTTTTGGGTTTTTTTCAAATTCTAAAAAGAAATTGATTTGAGGGAGAAGAATAAGAGTAATCTGGCACCAGTGGCTAAAGTTCGTGTATTAATCTGAACAATTTAATGAGTTCATGTATTAATCTGTCGAAATTAATGAGTTCGTGTATTAATATGACAACGTGAATAGTTCGTGTTATTTTTTGGCGACGAAAATAAATTCGTATATTTTTTAGTTTTTTCCCCGATATATATATATATATATATATATATATATATATATATATATATATAATATATATGA
>OVAF01000873.1:7145-29381 GCA_900406245.1 Odontarrhena argentea
TTTTTTTTTTTTTTTTTTATCTAAACGATTTCATTAAACATTACGGAAAATGGATTGAAATACAGAGAGCCGGCGGACTTTATACCCCGGAAACTTAAGCCCAAACAAGGGAAACCACATTGAAATACATTCGAACAACAACTAAATTCGGTTAGAATAGAAATTTAATCGCCAAAATATCATGAGAGAAGAGAACTATTCATTTGTTAGTGTTTATATGGTGGAGAGTTCCTTCCTCTTTTATATAGTGAATGAATTATATAATAGATTTGTCGTTCTTTTTCTATGATGTTATATGGTTCAAACCATATTCAATAAAAACAGACTTTAAAAAAAAAATTGATTTTTGAACCCACTGTTTAGATTAAGGGTACTCTGAAAAAATGACGATAATTGTAATTTGGAACATATTTTTCGATTAAAGACATTTTTGGGGAACAATAAGTAGTATGTTGGGGGACAAGAAAGTAATTTGCTTCATGTTCATGGTTTACCAAATTAGGACACAACAGGACATATATTCATTCATGCTCGTGGCAGTGTTCAGAATTAGAGAGCAGTGATCACTTCACTAGATGAAACTCCTAACTAATAGGAATAAGGATAGACAAACACTACATGTGATACACTCAACTACAGATGCCACCTTATACAACTCATAAATTGTCTCCAGAAACCTTGTCCAATCGGTCATCAGCCCCAAGCAGGGATGTAGATGGATGGCCAACGGCAAGGACATGGTCTGACTGATGGTAAGAAGCATTCAAGCCTGATTCTAATATCGGGTGCGCCACAACGATATCAGGTGTATAACCAGCTGCACCTCCGGCCAATCTAGGCTTCTTTGAGGATCTCTCTTCTCCAGCACTCTGATCTGGAGACCCAATGTTACACCCCGAGTCTGGTGTCAAAGGCTCTCGGTAAGATGAAAGAGACTCCTCCACTGAAAGGCTCTTGTCTGGTCCGCATTCCTTTCCAGACTTATCTTGTAGGGGAGACTCAGATGTTGGGGCAGGAGTTGCGGGATCAGATTCGCCAGTTAGTGGGGCAGAGGGTTCGCCAAGAACTCCACTAAGACGCTGTTGCTCTTCAATTATCTTCTTCAAGTACTTCCCTTGTGCTTCTATGCGTAGCTGCAGCTGTCTTTGCACCTAGAAAACATGAAAGAATGTCACATTTGCAGCAAGAAAGAAGGTAGCGATTCATTAGCATACTTCTAGTTGCTCGTGCAATCGTTTCTGAACTTCCATCTGCAGCTTGAGGGCTTCAGTTATCTGCATTCCCCTGCAATCGAAAAGTGACATGAGGCTCATTTTCACCAGCATGATAAACCAACAGAAAAACAAGCTTACGATGAACCATCCAAGGCAGAGAGCACATCCCCAGATTCTTTCTTATCAGTTTTCTTCCCTGTCAAAATAAAATAAGCAGTTTGAGGGAGCATGAGAAGAAGGAAGGAAATCAAGGTCCCAGCACCAGCACCAACCTTCGGAAGAAGAATCTGGCAGATACTTTGCAAGTCGATATTTCTGAGTCAAACACACAAATCAGTGGAGAGTAACACATAAAGAAACAGGGGGGACAATTGTGTATACCTGTAAGTGACTCTTGACATGATATATAGTTAATCCTTGTACACCCATGACTCTAAGAACGCCTTTGGGTGTGGCTCCTTTGGAAATTAAAAGAAAAAGAGTGAGTATTGAATAGAGGGTATAAGAAAAAGACAAGGGAGACTCACTATCAGGGCCGCCAAGCTGAGCAACGGCATCAACGAAGCGTTCATGGAGCTCGTGAGTCCAACGCAAACGTTGCTTGGATGCATGACTAGAACCGTTGTCTGCTTCCATCAGGCTAACAGATCAGAATCACAATCAGAACCAGAATCAGAAATCCAAACCTGGATCTATACAAGGCATTAACGGAATTTCTGGGCGGCGATAGAGCGAGCACCAATTTTACAGTCGAGATCGAATTTGGGAGCAGTGGCATTGACTATTCTACCAGTTTTTTTTGGGTGGGCCGGACCTGGAGATTTTTTTAAGATGGACTGGCCCAAATATTCACATATATCAAATTCGTGCTCTCTCTCGACAAGGACATAGCAATGGCGCTGATCCTCCTCCTCCTACTAGCCTCTGTCCACTTTGGACTCACGGAATCCTCCGTCCACATCTACCCCTCCCAACCCTTCCACGATGTCGGCAATTCTCTCCTCCTCTACGGTGGCAGCGAGGGCATCTTCGCCTCTTCCCGATCCTTCATCAGGTTTGAGAACATCACTCTCTCGAGAACAGTCGGCCACAGTAATGGGCTAGTCCAAGCTGTGATCTTTGAGGCCTCCGATCGCAACAACATTGGTGGCTCAGCTTACGGCGGCCAGAGATCTATTTGCTGCTCTCCAGATCTGGCTAAGCTTCAAGGTTGTAAGCAGGGTGAGATCCTTAGGATTCCTTCTGCACATGACCCTCGATGGCCTCTCCTCTTACGTCTCCGCTTCAGAGCAAAACATCTTTCTACCAAGATGGAAGACACTGAGATCCTCATCACCAAGACTGGAATCTATAATCTCTTGTTTATATCCTGTGATCCCAGACTCAGGGGACTCAAAATGACCGGAAAGACCGTTTGGAGAAACCCCCAGGGCTATCTTCCTGGTAGGATGGCTCCGCTCATGAACTTTTATCTCTACATGTCTCTCGCCTATTTCCTCCTCACTGCCCTTTGGTTCATCCAGTATCTGAGGTTCCGGATGGATATATTGCCCCTTCAACATTGCATTTCCCTCGTCATCCTTCTCGGATTGCTTGAGATGCTCTTTTGGTACTTGGATTACGCAAATTTTAACAACTCCGGGACCAGGCCTATACCCCTTACTACATTCGTCGTTACTATTGGTGCTTTCCGAAAAACTGTTTCCCGCATTCTTCTTCTCTGTGTATCCATGGGATTTGGGGTTGTCAAGTCCACTCTTGGTGGTCTCACCTCCAAAGTCCTTCTTGTTGGACTTACTTACTTCCTAGCTTCTGAGATGCTTGATATAGCTGAGCACGTTGGCATAATCGATGATATCTCGGGAAGGGCAAAACTGTTTCTTGTCCTGCCAGACGCTTTCCTGGATGCATTTCTCATATTGTGGATATTTACCTCTCTTTCTAAAACACTCGAACAGTTACAGGTCTGTCTCCCGATCGTTTGCTGCAATGGCCTCTTTCAATTCCTTAATGATTTGTTTCCTGTGCAGATGAAGAGGACCTCGGTGAAGTTGGAAATTTACCGCAAGTTCTCTAATGCTCTTGCTGTTATGGTTGTTGCCTCTGTTGCTTGGATAGTGTATGAGGTACCATCTGTGCCAGCCTTGTATTTCTTGGAATATATCCTGATTATTCCCCCCTGCAGGTGTATTTCAAAGCAACAGATCCATTCAATGAACGATGGCAGACTGCGTGGACTATAACTGCCTTCTGGGATGTTATTGCATTCGTGTTGCTCTGTATTATATGCTATCTCTGGACTCCGTCGCAGAACTCTCAAAGGTACGTCACATCAACATTGGTTTTGCGAACTGGAGCATGTTTTGTGTACAAGTCATGTGACATGGATGGCAATGATGAACAGATATGCATATTCGGGAGAAGTGGATGAAGAAAACGAGGAAGTTGAAGCCCTAAGAGGGGGGAAGCAAGATGGTGACATTAGCTTAGTTAAACAAGAGAAGAATGGTGGGTCAGACAGCGAAGAAGATGTTGAAGAAGATAAGAGGGAGTGAAGATTTTGTATTTGTGTTACTTGAATACATATGTATCTGTAACAAAAGGAAAGTGAGTGTGTTTGTATTTGAGGAGTTTTCTACTTGTAGTACATATTGGTTGTTATATTGGAATTGGAATGAAAATTTCAATCCTTAAATCGGATCGACATTGGAATTGCTGGTGACGGTGTAAAAGAGAGAAGTGTTGTGTAATTTATATATTCGTTTTATTTTGATGTCAAAAAGTGAACATTATTAATCCGTCAAGAGTATAGTGTCGTCTTCTTCTTCCTCTCTCTCTCTCTCTTTTTGTTCAACTGAGAGAGAGGAGCTTCCTGCTTTCCCCTATTATTATGCCTCCTCCTCCTCCTTCCGGTCCAAACGGACATCGAGCTCCTGCTCCTCCTCTTCAAGTCAGGCAGCAGCAACCGTATTACCGGAGCTACTCGTCATCATCATCGGCTTCGCTGAAGGGATGCTGCTGCTGCCTTTTCCTGCTGTTTGCATTCCTGGCGCTGCTGGTACTGGCGGTGGTGCTAATCGTGATACTGGCGGTGAAGCCGAAGAAGCCGCAGTTCGATCTGCAGCAAGTGGGAGTGGTGTACATGGGAATCTCGTCGCTGAACCCTAGCGGCGCTCTGGATCCGACGACGGCCTCGCTCTCGCTCACAATCCGCATGGTCTTCACGGCCGTGAACCCGAACAAGGTGGGGATCAGGTACGGGGAGTCGAGCTTCACGGTGATGTACAGAGGGATACCACTGGGGAAGGCGACGGTGCCTGGATTCTACCAGGACGCGCACAGTACGAGGACCGTGGAGGCCACCATTGCCGTGGATAGAGTGAATCTTATGCAAGGCAACGCCGCTGATCTTGTCAGAGACGCTTCCTTGAACGACCGAGTCGAGCTCACCGTCCGCGGAGATGTTGGCGCTAAGATCCGAGTCATGAATTTCGATTCCCCTGGCGTTCAGGTTTCTTTCTTTCTTCATTCCGGATCTGGTCTTTGCCTTTACCTTTGCCTTTGCCTTGTGGGAAATACAAATTACCACTAACCAGGGTAAAAATAAAAGTAAAAAAGAAGAATTTGTTGCTAAGTTATAGAGATTCCTTTACACATCGGCCACCACCACACTCTGCTTTCCCTTTTAATATTTTCTAGGATCCACCTACACCTACACGGAATATTTTAATAATAAATTGATGCGATGCAGGTATCGGTGAATTGCGGCATAGGCATCAGTCCTCGGAAGCAAGCTTTGATTTACAAGCAATGTGGCTTTGATGGCCTCAGCGTCTAATTCCTATACTAGTACACTATGTAACATATACTTAATATAATTCTGCTGACACGCTCCCAACTCTCTCCACTTTCCTAAAGCTTACAAGATCCGGCCTAACTGGTGCAGGATCCTCCTCTTCCCAATTTTTTTTCTAAAAGCAACAATCTCGTTTACGTGTATTGATTTCCAAAATGTATTTTTAGACTAAACAGGCTTGCTACTGGGTATTAACTATCACCTACCAATCATCTGTTTCTTGAGGTCTCCTTTAAAAAGCTTGGCAGTTTCTGCAACCCCACATTTTTCATCTCATGTACACTTACTAGCACAATTTTCTTGCTAAACGGGTCTATCTTACATTAGCTATCAAACTTAAGAGACTCTTTTTCAAACACTATGTTAATGAAATGACAAAAAACTAACTTTCTGATCGATGGAACAAGATATAATCAAGGCATTAACAAAACTCAATTTTCTCCGTCTCCTATTATATGTCGGTTTGTTGAAAGATACATCCATTAAACCTATATTCTCTTAGCTCAATTTTCACAATTATCAGCTTTCACTTGTATTGTTGTTAGCAAACTTCGAAGATACGGGACCCTCTTTTATGTAATTTTCCAAGATAGGGCCCTAATTTTCTAAAGAAATTTGCAAAAAAAGATGGGATCCAGTGCTTTTGCACTCCCCGCACATGGTCTAAGCCGGGCCTGGGAAGAGCTAACATTGTTTTTTCTTCTCTTTTGTGAGATGCACTTTTGGTTATCTTCATACCATAATGCAGATTTTCAGCTATCCAAATGGACTCCAAGAAGTTCATCCAGATGGTGGAGCAGAAGAAAAGAAGACTTGTTGAGATGAAAGAAGCTCCTTTGAAATGGGAGCAAAAGTTGGAGGCGGCTGCCATGGCTAAAGCTGATACCAAGCAAAAGAAGCCTAAGACAAAAACAAAGGAATGTGTCTGAATCTAGCTCAGAAAGTGATATAAGCTCTAGAAGATCTCACAGTAGGCAGCGAAGACATGTACATTCTGATTCGGAGGACAGTGATTCAATGAAAGAAAGAAATCCAGGAGGAACAAGAGAAAGTCCTCAAGTCCAAGCTACTACAGCAGTGATGAGTATGAGGACAAGCTCAGGAGCCACCAAAGGCATAGCTCAAGACCGAATTTGGATAATGACAATGCTCAAGATGCGAGAAGAACACACCGCAGGCACTATGAAATGGAGGATAGTGGGAAGAGTAGGAAGACAAGGCAACATAAGAGGCGTCGATGGGCAGAATCTTCTTCAAGCAGTGAGGGTAACAAGGCATCATAAACATGACATAAAGTCAGTATCAGAGTCTGAGGGAAGGAAGCTATCAGATTAATAAAGACAACACAACGTAGTCAATCGCAATTGTATTTGTTTCATGAACTGTGTCCTGACTAAACCATTAGCGGACCCAAAGACAATGACCATTGTGTTGGTTTTCAATTTCTTCACTTTTTCAGTAATATA
Organism: Odontarrhena argentea; assembly: GCA_900406245.1. Taxonomy (NCBI): domain Eukaryota; kingdom Viridiplantae; phylum Streptophyta; class Magnoliopsida; order Brassicales; family Brassicaceae; genus Odontarrhena; species Odontarrhena argentea. Next base: position 13,682 of record OVAF01000873.1, read on the forward strand.
TATTTTCATGATACTTGAGTCACAGTAGCCGCTGCTTGAGAAATAATCAAAATGAAGAACCAGTACACGCCAAGAATTGAGAAATTGACTTGAAGCTTTAGAGTGTTTGTGATAATTTATGCTCTAGTCTAATTGTTTCAAGTCCAGTGAGAGTACAGTGGATGTTGTAAATGTCTTCATTGAAGAGACAAGAAATGTGGCTCTTAACTCTTAACTAATCTATTGTAGCAGATGCCCATTGCAGCATATATCAATACCCTTGTTCTCTTTTTTGGTAGCTAGATTTATACAATGATGATACATTTTAGGTACCACTTTCCGGGAAAAACAATAAGATCTTTGGAGAAGGCGAAGCATCCCAAGATGGCAGCTCCCACAGCCAAAATGGATGATCGAATATAGTCATCTTTGTCGTCAGGGAGGTCCTCTATACGGGATACAGAAACTCATAGAGAGGGCTTGCTCAAGATGAATTAATAGTACTTTCGACGGTGGTCTCCAGAGGTTAATTTTTACGGAGAGCAGCCACCCGGCGTAAGCCTTTGACACCGTATCGGAGTCCACCAGACGAATTGCAGAAATTTACAGCACAGCTCGCCGGTGCTTGTGCTCCCCATCGCTTGCAACAGGGGATTGGCCATGGTTCCCTCAACTTTACAAAACACAATCCTTTCCAAACGACGTCGTTTATACCACGTCCGATCAATACTATGCCATCCTTGGCTTTCTGAACAAAGAAAAGAAATCTAAAAGCGTCTGATCCCAGATGTCTGCCTACGGTTACTGGTATGTGCAAAAATGAAGTGCAATCCTCCTAAACCTAACGGCTACATGAAAGTGACATGAGTCACATGTTTTGTTTAAGCTTCTTCTTCCCTCCTTAATTTGAATTCAGTCACCACTTTAAGCTTCTCTTCATTTCAATTAAACCGCCAACATCATTGATTTACATTGCTGACCACAAGTAATGCCTTGTTCAATTCGGCTCTTCTTCTTCTTCAGTTTTGCCTTTTGCTTTGGATTTTATTGACCTGCCATTTATATTTGATACACAGATGTATAGAGCATGGTAACATTATACTCACTTGCTCAATTCCTGATTACCAATCTCTACCAAACAAGACTTCAAGTAGGCAACTTCTACTAAACCCAAACCATCAGATTCTCAACATCAAATCCTTCAACTTACACAATTACACCTTGTGCTAAGAGATAGGACCCACGACACAGACTAGACATTTTTATTCTCCTTAATCACATACAGATCAGCCCTCGCTTTGTGCATTTGCAACACCGGAGATGAGTCTTTATCTCCATTCGAACCTATCTGATCACATGCCACAGAAAGATGTACTGAGTTAGCCATTTTCTTCCCACTTGTACAATCAGGCTCGGCTAGAAAGATTATGGACTCCATAAAAATGCCTTTTCCTTTTTGTTTTTTAAACTCAGCAAAGCAATCATAGGTGATCTTTCTTGCTTTTCTTTTGCAACTTTGACATATGATTCACGTGCTCGGGGCTTTCCTTGGCCCCACCCAGCAGCCATTGTATAGCTTCAGCTGCAGCATCCTTCTCGGCACTCTTTTTGTTGCTGTGAGGCTGTCCCATGATCTGTGTCTCACCAAACTCTACTGTTGCTTGAAAGTTGTTGTTCTTCAATTGCTTTGTCTTATACATTGGTGCTGCATAACCAGCCCTAGTGAGCATTGTTTGGAGTTGACTCTTGGAATTCTCACCCCCTGGCCCACTTTCCGTCCTTGAAACTAATGTAGGTTGTTTTGACACCGCAGACGTTTCTAAAGGCTGAAGTACTTGGCGACCAAATAGAAATCTTCCATCACATCCATCCTCAGAGACCAATGATTGTATAGCCAATAAGAGTTCCTGGTGTGCTTGGATGTCCATTTTAGGGTTAAGAAGCTGAAATGTTTTAAAAAATGAATTCATAACCAGATCTGTTCATACAACTAGAATACCTGACAGAACAACATAACAACGAAGCTGGGTAGTTTTGATATTTCATGAAAACTCACTCTGCTCTGTATCAGCTCATTAAGCTCTTTCTTTAAGGTTTGGTATATCTCTGCAACAGCAGGCTTCATGAAAAACTCCAGGTATCCTCCCAACATTTTCAGGTGGCCGTCCTGCAAACATTCCCAAAAAACAAGAAGTTGACAATAAACATTGTCAAACCTGAAAAGAAAGAAACATTATTACAAGCAAGAACAATAGAGAGATGAAGCTCACATTGTCTCCTTTGGAGATGCTACCTCCAAAGAGGATAAGTTCAGAGTCAGAAACAGCTGTTGAATCCCTCAAGAAAACAGAGTTCACTTTTATTTTCTCGTTGAAAACCAACCATGGATATGGTATTTTCGTGTCCCGTGCATTTACAGAATTCTATAGATCAAAAACGAATGCAATAAATTTCCAACCAAACAGTTGTTTTACACCATAATTAATTTTGAGTGGATGGACACATACTGAACAAAGAAGAACTTGGCCATCCTCCATAGTCTTCAGGGAAAATGATCTCTCATTATGCTGCATGTGTCATATAAGCTCAATAGATCAAACTTCTAAATAGAGAGAAAGCCCACTGTATTACAGAGATATTCAGGAGAAATACTCACCACAACCGAGCAGATACCTGGATACAGTCCATAGCAAATAACTGACCTGGTAAGATTCCCACTATTCCCCCCTGAATTGCAGGTCTCCGGGATTCCATCTATTAATCCGGTATCCTTGAGCAATGAGAAGAACTCTTTTCGGAGAGAATCAATAGCTCTCATCGACTGTACTGAGAGAAAGTTTTTCCAGCAGTAATCATATACAGCAGACTCTATCTCAGCTTTTTTCCACCCCTCATATGCCCGGACAAGAGCAAGATGATCGCTGTGATCACGTGAAAACTGGGATTTTGCGGCTTCTGCGAGCTAAAAAAATTATAAACTAAACATCATATATTATGGTCTTTCAGAGGACACGAGATTTCACAACACGGTAAACCATTGAATTTCAAGACAACATGTCTTTGGGTAAAACTTCCTCCATAACAAAGGTATTGCTATTTTCAGTGACAGAAAAGGAGGAATGAAGAAAATGGACGGTCAAGTAACCTTGATTAACAGACAACCATAAGTGGTAATGAAGAGTATTAATGTAATTAAATCAATCTACATATTACATAGGTTAAAAATCCCATCTTTTCCAGCCAGATGCATGATGTGTTCAAGCTTAAATGGTGAACTGTGGAAGAAGGGGAGTGGACGGGTATAACAAGAGACCAATAAGTGGTATAAAGTGCTAGATGAGTAGTTGAACTGCATGTAATTTCAAACATGGTGGGAGAAGGACTTACATGTTTCTTGTCTAGAGGTGTCAAGAAAGGATCTCTCACACTCAGGCCAGCCACAACAGTCAATATAGGATCAAGACAACCAAGAATAGCTCCTAGAATGAGCATTTTTCCGAGTTTCGGCTCCATGGGTAGCTTTGACAAATAACAACCTGCAAGAAATTTTAGCCACATGCAACAAATTTCAGTCCTGCTGCTCAAAAATCTTATGATTCAATGGAAAGATAGTATCTTTATTTCTAACCTAGGGTAGTGAGGTTTTCATTTTCATCCAAAGCCCCGATTATCTTCAGATATTCAATGGCTTTTTGAACCTGCGGAAAAAGTTGAAACTCACCTAACATGAAGCAAAAGAAAAGGGACTGACGATATTACTGTTTCATTGATTACTGTAAGGCCGTTTGAAATCGAACAGCTTCGCCCGAGTTAGGTTCTAATTAAAAAGAAAATCTAACCAAAGAATAAAAAAAATAATTTTACCACTAGTGGATCAGGAGATTGCAGCGCCCTTGATAAGAACTCAGATATGCTTCCAGAATTTAAGCTTTTGATTTGCAAACACAGTGACTGTAAGGGCGTCCTCAAAATTTCAGGCAACTGATATTCTGCAAAAGCATCATGTACACACTTTGGGTAAAGATGATAACACTGTCCAGGTTGTACACGGCCAGCTCTTCCTCTCCTCTGCTATCACAAATAAAGCATGAGAATCAACAATAAAGATCACTAAGGTAAGCTCGTGGAGCAGTCAGACACTTGAGATTGTCCGTTTAAATCACTCATACTCGATTCTAATAGGTCAATGTATTTGAAATGCAATAAAACTAACGAAACAAAGAACACCGAACAGCTAGTAAATCTATGTCTACCAGTAACCTCGGCCCTTGTTCCTGCCTTTATTTTTCGTTAAAATTGACTAGTGACACTTCTAGTATGAATCTATGAATGTGATTGTTAAAAGCAATCAACTCTGAACAAACAAACAATACCTGCTGGGCTGAAACCTTGGAAATCCAAGAAGGAAGCAAACAGGGAGTGTTATTTAATGCATCATAGAAGGTCTCTTTAGCCTTTCCACAGTCAATGACAAAAGCAACATCATTGATCGTGATGCTCGTTTCCGCAATATTAGTGGCTAGAACTATCTTTCTTACTCCACTTGCAGGCTCTTCAAATATTAACCTCTGCATTTTCTCAAAAATAAGTAAACACTAACTGATAAATACATTTTCTCCCGTACAGAGAGAAAAGAAAAAAAAAAAAAAAAAAAAAAGGGAACAGCTCTGCAACTTATGAACTTAGTTTTTTTTTTTTTTTTCCTTTAAACAGTCGGTACACAATGCATACTTCACCTAAGACGGATCAACTAGAATATTGAGATTCTAGTAGCACTAGCCTATGATGCAGGTTTTCATCAGGAATATATATATAAATCACCTGCTCAAAGCTTGCCATAGAACCATGGCAGGCAAGTAACATAACCCGGTCTGGATTACCAAAGATTGGATGAATCTGGAGTTTTTCTTTTAGAGAGTTAATATCGTCCCATCCAGTCATAAAAACTAAAATACCACCAGGACCCTCATTCTGACATATATGGCAAAGGAGAAATTCTATGAGATTAAAACCAATGCAATCAGGATTCCAATTAGATAAAGACTCTCGAGTCACAGGGCTAAATTCCTTGAGGTCAGCCGCTCTCAGTGCATCCTGCTTGCATAAGGAAAAATTAATCGAGGACCAAAAACATTCAACTAAACTAAGGTAGACTAATAATCTTTTTCGCATACCTCAACGACAGAAGCAATTTGGCTCTTCCGTTTTCTTGGGATCTGTTTATTCATCTTCCAGGTTCTTTCTTGACCATAATCATCAATTTGATTGTATGAAGTCAATCTATACCCGCTCATCTCCAGAATATCTTCTAGGAAATGACTACGAACTGGATATGTAAAGCCCTATAGTGAGCAGGAACAATAGAAGTAAAATATATTAGTAGCATCACTGGAGATAATCAGAGCAAATGGGTCCTTCAATCTCGAGTCCGCAGAAGATTAACAGTACCCAACAAATATACATCCATAAAAACTGAATAGTCATTCCTTCCAAACAACGTCCTCACTAGTATCTTCTCTTCCCTACTTACCGGAATTTGAATTACACCTGCCCCACCAAAGTATGACGAGAAAAGCTCAGCATCTAAAGTTGCACTCATCAGAATCAGCTTAAGCTCTGGGCGACGAGAAAGGAGATCTTTAAGAATGATAAGCAGGAAATCTAGAATACAAGATGAAAATAGTAAGAAATTACATTCCAGAAAAGCTCAAAATTGGGAACTGCATGATAACACAAGTATACCTTCATTAATTCCACGTTCATGAATTTCATCCACAATAACATGAGTGACTCCTCTTAAATTTCTATCTACCAACAACCTTCTCAACAAAATGCCTGTGGTGCAGAAGAGTAGGCGAGTATCTCTTCCTCTAACACCTTCCAGTCGAACTTTATACCCAACCTTCACGAAATTTACAATTAAAAACAAGAGAGCTCAATCAGTAAATAGATTGAGAAATTCCAAGTATAAGGGTCTAAGCCAACTAAATATAAGAGCAGGCAGGGTGAAACTCACGGATTCGCCCAACTGCTCTCCTCTCTCGTAAGCAACCCTCTCCGATACCGACATAGCAGATATTCTCCTTGGTTGAGTACATATGATACTGCAAAAAGCTCCGCGGTTTGCTTCAATCTCGGATTCTAAGATAAACTGTGGAATTTGGGTGGTCTTGCCACAACCTGTTTCTCCAGAGATAACAATAATCTGTAAAAGGAAACTTATGAGAGCTATGGGAACAAATACAAAAAAGAAGAGACAGACAAGTTGATATTTGATTTTCTACTTGACACAAGCGTGCCTCCAGTTCTCTGCTTTGTAGACCTGATTTTGTGAAATGGCTGTCAATACTGAATCTCTCTGCTTGAAAGCAGGGAGACTTCTGCGAGATTCCAACATTCTTTGACCTTGTACAGATTCCTAATCAATGGAACATATAAAAACTAAGAGGATAATGTAAAGGCAAATATGATAAACATTAGTGTAACTAGATATGTGACAATAACGAACCTCCCAGTATTCTTGTCGATCACGAAGCTGTAAACTCCTTTGCCAAAGAATTTTGTCCAGCGGGTCCTTGGTGGCAGCGGTGGGATCTGGTTGCTGGTCGGTCGCAAGAGTGCTTGTTGAGACGGAACTGGCAGGGAAGCTATCCGTTCTCTTAGTGAGGTATTCTCTGAGGTACGCTTCAACTCTTTTAAGAAGGTCCGCTTGCAAATTCAGCTGTGGTACTTTGAGAAAAGGCAAGAAAAATAAATAGCATATGTGTAAGGTTGAAGAGAAGAAATTACCTCTCTCTGTGGCCTCTTGTCGTCTAGATCAAATCTATAGTTGGGGAGTGGGATCTTACTGAAGACGACAACCTTAGCATATGCATGACTGCAAGAAAGGAGATGGTGAGAAAGTGATTGATGTAGAGTATACTGTATACGGTATACCTATACAATCCAAGGCTAGTAGCGAGTGCGGCAAGTTTATCAAAGTCCCTTCGAACTTTTTTGTCCCTGGAAATGACTTCTTGCTTGACAGAATCACGCAAAAGCATCGACAAGTTTGTTTTCCAGTCATCCAAGTTAGCACAGTGAAATGCATCCTGCAAACCCAATCCGAATCAGTAGGGAGTAGGCGAAAGCAAAAGAGTCGCCGTTGCATAAGAGAAAAGTTACCGGGTCGCGCGGAAGAGGATGAAAGGCGGAATCGGAATTCTTCATCGGAGAAGACGCACGCAGAAAGGAGCCGCAAAGTTGGTCTTTAGTTTTTATTTAGCAATTAGCAGCTCAAATTTCGTTTAAAACTCAGATTTAGGATTTTAGGAAGAGAATGTTTCCAGGTGTGTCACATACAGTATATGATATATCCGAGTTTATGAGAGTGAAATTCAAAGATAGATAGTTCTGACCAAAAAAACAAGATAGACAACAAAGGTCCTTATTGGTTAAGCAAATCAACAATCAGTAGGTGTAACCCTTGACAAACATTCCTTTCTTGGCATCCTCATTCTCCCCCTCTGCTGAGTATTTGCCTAGCTGGGCCAGTGAGTTGGCCTTTGCCCTAACCAGGAGGGCCTTCTGTGACGCCTCAATCTTCTCGGGCTTGCCTTGCCATGTCCTGAGCACAGAGTTCTGCAGGGCCCGTGCGTACGAGAAGGACACATGCCATGGGTTCGGGCTCTGGTTCATGGCGTTTAGGTTCAGAGTGGCCTCCGCCTCCGATTGCCCTCCAGACAGAAACATGATTCCTGGGACAGCCGGAGGAACTCTCCTCCTGAGCATGTTGAGCGTGAACTCTGCAACCTTCTCGGGAGAGGCCTTTTGCTTGTGCTCAGCACCAGGTGTCACCATGCTTGGCTTCAACAGTATGCCCTCAAACATTACATTGTTCTGGGCCAGGTAGTAGAACACCTCCGACCACACTCTCTCTGCCACCTCCAGAGTCCTCTCAATGGGATGGTCTCCGTCCAGAAGGATCTCCGGCTCCACTATGGGGACAAGCCCATTGTCCTGAGAGATGGCTGCATAGCGAGCCAGCCCCCACGCAGCTTCCTTGACAGCTAGTGCTGAAGGACCGCAAGGAACACTCACAACTGTCCTCCTGGGGTAAACAACACGTATACATGCTCAAAATCAAATCCATAAAAGGTCATTGAAAAAGAGAGACATACCACTTGGCAAAACGAGCGCCTTGCTTGTAGTATTCGGCAGAGCGGGAAGCCAATCCATCCAAGCCTTGGCACCAAGACTCGTCGTTGGAGCCGGGCAAGGGAGACAAGCCCTGCAGAAAAGAAAGTAAAACTGAGAGGCAGCATGATATGAGGGAATGGATGGGGGTAAGTGAAACGAAGAAGAAACCTTGTCGACTTTGATGCCAGGGACGATGTTGGCATCGCGCAGGCAGTCAACAAACTTCTTGCCGTCTTTAGTGGACTGGTAAAGAGTCTCCTCGAAGAGAATGGCACCAGAAATGTAATCGCCGAGGCCAGGGGTGGTGAGCAGGAGTTGCCTGTAGGCCTGGCGGTTCTCCTCAGTGTTATCCAGGCCGATAGAAGCGAGCCTCTTCCCACAAGTTGCATTCGACTCATCAATCGCCAGGATCCCTCTCCCAGGGGATGCAACGCTTTTCTATATTATGCGAATCAGAATCGTATCTACCTAACCTAAACCATACTCGAAAAAGCAAAAGGATACTTACGGCGGTTTTGACAAGCTCGTCGGAGTAAGCCCCGGCGCGGATCGCAAAGGAGACACGAGTAGGAGGAGGAGATGAGGCGGAGGAGTGGGCAAAGGAGCGGTGGCCGATCCACGGGGAAGAGAGAGCCTTTGGTTTAACGAAGCTAGCAGACGCCATAACTGTTGACTGATGATCTCTCGGGGACTCCGCAGGACAGAGGGAGAGAGATCTGGATTCAATGAAAGTAGAAGAGGCGGGCGATTTCTTTATTATTTATTGCTCTCTAGTCTCTACTTTCGCATCCCCTCACCTACTCCTTTTTTTCTCTTTATTTACTATATTACCCTTTACACCATCTTTTAACCAAAGAGAGATTTCAATTCAATGGTTCTCAGATTTATCACCCAACATTTTATTTTTTTACATTTCATATCATCTTCTCTCTCATCTATCCCATAATTCAACACAAAAAATTTTCAATAATTTTGTTTAATAGAATTATCACTCTAAAACGTTTTTTCTGTAACCAAACTAATAGCCAAAAATTATTTAATCACCGTTCGACCCGTATAAGGATTTGCCAACTTGATACTGCAGATCTTATTTTAAATCACTTAGGATAACACCTTTTCAATCTCGGGACTAAACATTCTTCGATATATATTGCTTCGAACCTTCAAAAGGGTTAAATGAAAATAAATGGAAAAGGTTAAGGGGCGATAGAGAAACCTGTTATAGCCAAACTAAAGCGCAAGAGATGAAATACCGATCGAGGAGTAGAGAAAGAAAGAAATCAAAATTGTCGAAGTAGTCTTGAACCACCATGGTACAAGGACCGTATCAGGTTCCGAGAGAGTGAAAAGAGCTCCATCGGAAATAGTCAAATGCATGCAGGAGATAATGATTAAATTCGAACTTAATCAAACTGATAAAGTTGAGATAAAAGCCATCAAGTAAGACCGAGTTCAGGATTCTATCGACTGTGTGATTCCAAGCATCGAACAAGGAGAAACGAGAGAAAAGATTAAAAAAAAAAAAAAAAAAAAAAAAAAAAAAAAAAAAAATCTCCCTCCATCGCAATCCCTTTACTAATCTTAAGATCTTATGATTAAATCACTGAATCTGAGATTGAAATTGAAACCGAGCCAATGTGGATCTTAAGCCGAGAAAATAAAAGAACAAAGAACATGAAATAAATAAGTTTGGACCAGTGACGGTGTTTTGGGAGCCACCGCCCCGATCACCAGAAAAACATAGCGGCTAAGCTTTTGTTTATATAGAGGACAAAAAGAACAAGGTTAGAGAAATGTTTCTGTCTCAATAAGTATGTCTAATTGCCAAAAATATATTAAATTTGAAAATACTGTATCTAGAAAAAATAAAATTTCGAAGATTCAGAGTAATCCTCAAATTTCGGAGATTAATCTTATTATGAAACTTTTTTCGGAAGATTTATCTCTCAAAATATGTCTAATAGAAATTCACATTTTTTACATATTCTCAATTTCTCAGTTTAAACCTTAATTTCTCATTCAAATTACAACTTTTTTATTGGCATTTGAATACACCATATAGTGGTACTCATTACAAGTTTTCCAACACGCTATTCTCGACAATTCCGTTCAACCTATTAGGTGCTGTTCGTTTCAGCATTTGGATACTGCATCCAGNAAATTTCTAAATTTTCAGTTCCAAATGATCTTGGCGTAGCTTAGGGTCAAACCCTGGTAGATTACGAAATGGTGGCATAAGGAAAGAATTAAGAATTGGTTTTAGTTTTTTTTTTTTTGGTCGCCAAAAGAATTGGTTTTAGTTATAACCAAAATATTTGGAAAGAGGAAAAAGGTGATTTGGGATAGAGTACGACGTCGTTTGGGAGCTTTGTATATCTTTGAGGTCCATGGAAGGCGAGGGAAGTTTAGTTTCAGATCTTTGGTAGTGGAATTGATGTCTTTGGTACATGTTGTGTTGTTGGCCCTTGTAATTGCGGCGTCGGGCGATGAGGCTGTGGAATTGAACTCCACCAACTTCGATCTACTTCTTCACGAGTCTCCTGCCAAGTATGCCGTCGTCGAGTTCTTCGCTCACTGGTAAGTTGTTGCTCACTCCCATATTTGCTACTGGATCTACCTTCGCTTCCTTGGCCTCTGACCTCTATTGTTTCACCAGGTGTCCTGCCTGTAGAAACTACAAGGTAACATCACACCACTATCCTTTGCTTCTTCTCCGCAGATTTTCCATTGCCTAAACTCTCTCTCTCTCTGCAGCCTCACTATGAGAAGGTCGCAAGGCTCTTCAATGGACCACACGCCATACATCCCGGACTCGTTTTGCTCACCAGAGTTGATTGTGCTCTCAAGGTACTTTCTCCCTTCTCCTACGGTACCAATCTTGTTGGATCTCCCTCTGATTACCTCCCTGCCTCTGTAGACCAATACCAAGCTCTGTGATAACTTCTCCGTCTCTCACTATCCGATGCTCTTCTGGGCTCCTCCTACCAAGTTTGTCTCCGCCACTTGGCAACCTAAGCTAGAGAATAGCCACATTCGTGTTATCGACGATGGCCGCACAGCTGACCGTTTGCTCAACTGGATTAACAACCAGATTGGCAGGTTTGTTCCATCCATCGACCATTCGCAAGAGTCTTTTTTTATATAATAATATATCAAACCCCTTTTTTATATATATCTCTCTTGCAGCTCATTTGGCTTGGATGATCAGAAATTCGAAAACGAACATGTTCACACAAATATAACCGACTATGAACAGGTTTTCGACACTGCTCTCTGCCTAAATTGAAGATCTAACAGACTTCAGATAAATAACTGGATGCTTAATTTGCCACAGATTTCTCAGGCTCTGTATGATGTCGAGGAAGCAACCGCTGAAGCTTTTGAGATCATTTTAGCGCATAAGGTATACATTTTTTTGTGTAGCCTACTTACTTTACCTTCTTTTGCATCGCCAGGTTTTATTAATTAAATTAATTTATGACATCCACAGGCCATTAAGTCATCTGAAACAAGTGCCCCATTTATTAGATTTATCCAGATTCTCACAACACATCATCTCTCCAGAAGGTGAATTAAAGTTTCACCATCCCAATGTATGCATTTGCATTTTTATGCGCACTCTTTTATTACACTAACTGTATGTTATATTCTATAGGTGTCGCAAAGGAGCTGCAGATATTCTAGTTAACTATGATGAATTGTGCCCTTCTGGCAAATGCTCTTACGAAGAATCTGGAAGGCAAGCTACCCTGGGAAATTTCCCTATTTGTGGAAAGGATGTTCCACGTGGATATTATGTGAGTGATCAACCAACTATCGTTCCTGTATAATCCACAGTGCAAATCTGGTGTCCTAATTTCCTATATGGCAGATGTTCTGCCGTGGCAGCAAGAATGATACTCGAGGATTCAGGTACTGTACAGAAATCAGTCCTTTGTCAAATTTATCCTGTGATCCTTCGGATCAACTTGTCCCATTAGTATCTGAAATATTTCTCTAATGATTTACTGTAGCTGTGGATTATGGATTCTGATGCATTCGCTTTCCGTGAGGATTGAAGATGGAGAAAGTCAATTTGCATTCACAACAATATGTGAGTTTGTCAACAACTTCTTCATGTGTGATGAATGCCGCCTACATTTCAACGACATGTGCTTGAGGTAATAAAAAAAAAACACACAACTCACACCTCTATTAATTGCGGTCTTTGCTCATCTGAACCACGTATGTATGTGTCTCATGGACAGCGTCAAAACTCCGTTCAAAAAGGCACGTGATTTCGTATTGTGGGTGTGGAGCACGCACAACAAGGTCAATGAGAGACTCATGAAGGACGAAGTTTCCCTGGGGACAGGTGACCCCAAATTTCCGAAGATGATATGGCCACCAAAAGAGCTTTGCCCGTCGTGCTATCTCTCGAGTACTGAGAAAAACATAGAGTGGGACCACGACCATGTCTACAAATTTTTAAAGAACTACTACGGGCCCAAGCTCGTCTCCCTTCACAAGGAAAAGAGTCTTACTGGGAGCAAGGAAGAAACCATCTCAGCCCCCGAAGACTTGGCAGTGGCTACCAACGCTCTGGTCGTGCCTATTGGAGCTGCATTGGCAATAGCTATTGCTAGCTGTGCATTTGGAGCGCTTGCTTGTTACTGGAGGACGCAGCAGAAGAACCGCAAGTATGACTTCTACATTCTATTTAGATCTAGTGATAGCTACTAACTCCTCTGTTCCACATGTTTTCTTACCCCTTTTGCGCATCATCTCAGGCCAAGGAGAAGCTGGAACTAAACTACTGCACAGCTTGTGATGTTTTCATAACTTACAGACAGCAAAAACGAAGGCTCTTGTTTGAAGTTAAGATCCCAAAGTTGCCTGCTTCAGGTCCTTTCCTCTTAACTTTTGTAACAGGTTTTCAAAGATTGTACAGATTCTTTTCTTGAATCGTAGAATATACACACATTTGTGAATGTTGAGATGTTTTATAATTTGGATCCAACTATATGTTTAGAGTTGTCGTGGAAGAATTGAAGATTAGTCTTTGGCTTTCTGCATTGCAGACTTGGGAAAACGCTTGATGCAACGAGAAAAGAGCTGTGCGAAGGAGATACTTCGTTTTTTTTTTTTTCAATCTTTAAATCCAATCCAACAATTTGCATGTATAAGCTAGAGANGCTTGATGCAACGAGAAAAGAGCTGTGCGAAGGAGATACTTCGTTTTTTTTTTTTTTCAATCTTTAAATCCAATCCAACAATTTGCATGTATAAGCTAGAGAGAACATTTACAGGGACATGGACTATCTTGTGTATGAAAGAAAGAAGAGTGCTCATCGGACACCTATAATGTAAGATTGTGTTTGAGGCAAACGCCATGAATCAATTTCGTCATCAGATGAATCTTCAGAGTCAGAGGTGTCCAAGGTCTGAGAACGACGACGGCATGTGGTGACTGCTTTGGTAACCACATAGATGGGTAGCATGATTCCGATCACTCTGAGAAACCCCAACTGGAAACCAAAATACCAAATTAACAAAACTCAACTATCCCAGGAATCTAGGAAAAAGTCAGAGATGTTCTCACAATGAACAAAGGGAAGACATGGAGGTCTGAGCCGACGAGGACCAAAGGGAGGGTGTGTCGGAGAATAAGAAGAGCCATGAACTGCAGATTGCAAACAGAAGTATGATGAGTCAAAGGGATGAGATGTTTGGTGTGAGAAAGGAGGGGTCCTTACGATGAGAACAAGAGAACGGCAACAGATGAAGCTTGTGGTGGGATACTGGTCGTGGAGGAGAGTGGAGTCAGCAGGTACAACAGTGATGAAGCGATGGTCTCGTTGAGAAATCCCCCAGTTTCCCCTGAAATGGAGAGGAACATGACCCAACTCTAACAATGGAGGAGGCGCTGTATAATCCGGCTTGAAATCCTGTATAAATAAGAATGTCAGTCTTGATTAAGAAGATCCAAGAAAAAGGTAGAGAGGAAGAAGGACCTGATGGCAAATCTCGCAGGTGGTATCACCTTTCTCGTTACACCATCTCTGCACACACCTACGATGTGCATACTGCCAACGAAAACGTATCAGCTAATCCTTTTGTTGAGCGAGGGAGTGAATAATTATATAATTACCTTCAAGCTGCCGCTGCAAGAACAAGGAGTCTCCATGTTGGAATCCAAGTCCTCATCGTGACAAATCCTGCACTGCGCCATGGACAAATCTCCGTTGCGCAGCTTCTCAAGGGTTATCTCATCCAGGATAGTGCAATCATCGAGTTCCGATGTTCGTAACATCCGGTTCCTGCTCTGAATGGCAGCTTCAATCGTGGATTCTGTGATCAACCGATCAACGAGCAGAACGAAATGATCTCCCATGTATGTGTCCTGGAAACTACTTGCAGCTGAAGAAATCGTTTCAACTTTTGAAGGAAGCCAGACGAAAAAACGAAGAAGAAAGTAAGAAAGGAGAGGCAGACCCAAAATTTAGGAGAAAGAGGTTTGTATGGAAAAGGCGAAGAAAAAGGAGACTTGGAAGACGAGAATCGTATTTTTTATTTCCCTCTAAGCTAAAGAAGGCCTTTCTAATAATAAAAAGCTTCCTTTCTTTCTCTCTGCACTCGGAATTTTTCAAGAGATTAGATTCAAGTTACGTTGTGTTTACAGATGAAGCAAAGCCATGGAGTATAATTGATTCCCGAATCTTTTCCTTATTTCTTTACTTTACTTCATTTCAATCATATGTATATATGTATCGTCTGAGACGTATTGTATGTTATTTGTAGCATGTACATTTACTACATACACGTGGCCACTTTATATAATAAGATTTACTGTATTTAGTGATGAGCCAATATACCGCAAAAAATAGAATTGGTATTTGTTTTATTTTNTTTTGTTGGATACTAAAATTTATTATTCGTTTTATTAAGAAAATATATATATCTATTTTCAGATATTTTTGATCTGAATTTTTCTCTTAACATCAATATTGTTGTACAAAAAATTTATAAAAATTAACTGATTATGTTTATTTATAATAATCAAAAATATAAACTATATTTATCAAATGAAAAAAAATGAATCTCCTAATCATTATTTGAGAGTCATAAAATGTTTAGGTGTAACATTATCACTTTCTAACTAGAACTCTAAACATTTCCCGTAAACATCAAACCCTTCGCTGGATTCAAAANATCATTGAACCCTTCCAAGCAATCGATGATCGATAATTCTATTTTTTAAAACCTCTCACTCGAAAAAATAAAAGAATTCCTCTCTTAATTTCGATTAGGTCTCTCTTTTCAATTTCTCAAAACCTTAAGATTTGAAATAAATTGATTTATGGGTTAATTTTAATTTCAGTTATGCATTCTTCGCCAAAGTTCAGCGAGTTTGGTCAATTTGTGGCCAAGAATTAGTCTTTCTTTTCTCCATCTCAACTGAGTCACAACTCGTTTAGTTATTTGTTTATTATTATTATTATTATTTTTTTTTTTGTCAACCAAACATTCATAATCATCTATTTCCGCCTAAATTAGTTGCCCA
>OVAF01000874.1:0-29373 GCA_900406245.1 Odontarrhena argentea
GCAGCAAAGCGTGTCGTGATGGGTGCGTATGTTTCTGATACAATTTATGAGCCGTTGGAGGTGGTGGATTCAGTGAAGTTTTGGCAATTGCGAGACTATGTGTATGGAGATGAGTAAGTGTCTTCACATTTTTATTCTTCCAAAACTTTGGCAGACTGTTATTTATTTTTTAATTTTTTTTTGTAGTACCGAACCAATAGGGCCTGTAGACCACACCAAGGAGCACTACAAGATATTAATTGCTCCTAGAGATAGCTGGCCAAATGACTCTTATGGATGGTTGACTACCGCGGTATGTGTTCTGATTTTTATTCTTCATTTTTACTCTTTTTGATTTCTTGTCTTCTTGTCTTCTTGTCTATACTGAATGTGTTTTGTTTTGGATTTTGGAACAGCATATGGCGGCTGCTATGTCCATGTTTAGGAAGAGGTCAATGGCTGAGGTTACACCTTATGCATATGAACGGATTGATTTTGTGGACCCATATTTCACTGCCAATAATTGGGTTCGTGAGTTCAAGTCCTTCAAAGCAAAAAGTTGGGAGTGTTCTGAAGCGTTTGTGGAGGCCTACAATGGGTTGTGGCCAAAAGATGCTCCATCACAGAAGCAATGGATTACAGATGTAGATCGGTTATTTGTTGTTCATAACGTGAATGAGAACCATTGGGTAGCTCTCGACATCCACCTGTTGGACGGAACAATAGATGTCTATGATAGCATCATGTCACTGAGCTCAGAGAAAGACATCATTGATGCTTGTCTGCCATTCACCAAGATGCTCCCTGTGTGGCTCAACCACATGAGTCCAGTGACCCACAAAAAGAAGTACAAGTTGTTTAAAGCGAAGAGGGTGAGAGGCATACCACAAAATTTGAACCCAGGAGACTGTGGCGTTTACACTCTTAAGTACATTGAGTGTTTGGCACTAGGTATCAACTTTGATGGTCTGTGCGATGGTAACATGCAAATGCTTCGGGAGAAGCTTGGTGCGGAGATGTACGACGAGGTTCCCGAACCACCAAATGTTCGGGAAGCGGCTGGCTTCGGAGAAGTGGAAGACATCACTGGATTAGCCCAGTAGTTTTCTGTTCTTAGTCGGATTTGTGTTCTTAGTCTGTAACTTGTCTTTTGGATATTGTTGACTATTTTGTCACACTATTGTGGGTCTGATACTTGGAAAGGAAGGAAGGCATGACTTAGCTTCTACGCAGAGTAGGCCTTATTTTGGACAATTTGTACTATTGGATTACAAATTCACTGGTTTTAACAAATATTAGCAAAACATACCATTTAAACCTCAACATGAAATTAAAATTAAACATAGACACATTAGTAAGTGCTTTTGGATTCTATTATTTACAACTACTAACAAAATACTTTGTTTTTTCAATTATTTCCGATCCAAATATACGAGTTCGTAAGTACTAATATTGTCTTGTTTTTTTTTTTTTTTTTTTTTTNAGTGTTATTTCCTTATTATTTTTCGAAAAATATTATGTTTCAGCTCAATCTATTATAAGTTATGATTCAATAAAATTTGTAATTACTGCAAAAAAAAATACCAATTATGATACAAAAAAAAAACAAACAAAAAAATGATCCCTTAAAAATATAATTAAAATAAAAATAAAATCCAACATGTAAATATTTCAGGTAGTTTTTAAAAAATACTAAGGTACTTGTGTAACACAAAAGATGAGACTAACGATTAAACTTGTGCAACGCACCGCCTGCAATTATGACCTGGTTGATTGTGACAGACTTAATAAAAAAACCTGCCAAAAGTTTCGAAAAAGTTTACCAACTTACCTAAAGAAAAAATTTGCCAAAACCAAAAAAGTCTGTCATCAAATAAACGACAGACTTTTCCAGTGGCAATTCAGTAAATATCGTGACTTTCTTTTTTTTCCGCGAAAAACAGAGTGGCATTTTCCGTAAATACTGTTTTTTTATAAAAGAGTCTAGGGACAAGGTGGGTATTTAGAAATATTATTTCATCACAATTTTTGGTGTGTCATTTAAGTACAAATCACTAAATTGTGTGTCATTTAAGTTTTTTTCCCAAAGTTTTTTTTTGATTTGGATTGTTTAGGGCCTCTAGCTGCAAAATACGAACAATAATTTAAGTACTTCTCATTTTGTTGTTGTAATCTAACAAATGAAAAATCCAACAGATATGGAATCCTCTGTCTGACTCAGAGGCTTTTACTAGAAAGGAAAACTAAACAATACGTACCCTTCTTATGCAGACGTGTCGTATTCTGATTGGTTAACCTACGTAACTCCACGAAGCCTGTCTTCTAAATTCTGCTGCTTCGCAGAATCGCGAGAGAGGGATACAAACTGAAGAAGAAGAGAAAAGGAGGAAGAAACACACACACAAAAAAATGTACAAATCACCATTAACGTTGCTCACGCTTCTTTCTCTGTTATTTGGATTCTTCAATCTCGGAAATGCTCTTTACGGATCTTCGTCTCCAGTGGTTCAGCTCACTGCTTCTAACTTCAAGTCCAAGGTATGACGCTAATCGATTCCATTCTCAAGGTGTATAAATTGATTCCGAGATACTCACTTGATTGTATTTGGAAGATTTTGAATGTTTTTATGCTCGTTCTCTCTGATCTCGTACTTTTTTCACATCTTCGAAGATTGATCTGTAGTTTGTAGATGAGAGTATGAGCTGGGTGTTTGCTTTCTTTCTGATTTTACACTTTTTAGCAGTGTGTATAGATCCGGTTTTGATATGGGGAATTATACTATTTCAATGTTGTAATTTGTTGGATACTGTACTTGTTTAGGTGAATCGAAATGAGAATTGATGCGAATTTGTGTTAGGGGTCTGAATTAATAATAGTTTAGGATATTGGAGTCATAATATTCATGAATATGTTTATTGCTGCAGGTTCTGAATTCAAATGGAGTTGTTTTGGTAGAGTTTTTTGCACCATGGTGTGGTCATTGTAAAGCTCTAACACCAACGTGGGAGAAGGTGGCTACTATTTTGAAAGGTGTTGCTACCGTAGCAGCAATTGATGCTGATGCTCACCAGTCTGCCGCTCAGGTTTGTGATGTTATTTTTAGCCATCATAGCAAATTAGTTATTCCAAAGCTTTTTACTCACTACAATGTAATCTCTGGTCCAGGATTATGGTATACAAGGTTTCCCAACCATCAAGGTCTTTGTTCCTGGAAAGCCTCCAATTGATTACCAAGGAGCCAGGGATGCCAAATCCATTGCCAATTTTGCTTACAAGCAGGTTTGCCACATACTCCTTAACTGATTTTCGACCTCCTGCTTGTAGACTAGCTGATTTTTGTTATTGCTTTTTCCCAGATTAAGGCTCTTGTGAATGACCGATTGGAGGGCAAAAGCAAACCAACCTCAGGAGGATCTAATGAAAAGAAATCTGAGTCTAGTGCATCTGTGGAACTGAACGCTGGTAATTTTGATGAGTTGGTCATCAAAAGCAATGATCTCTGGATCGTTGAGTTTTTTGCACCTTGGTAAGTTGTGCTTATTGGCTTAGTGAATTGTTCATACCTCAAACTTCTTTTGTACATTTGAAATTGTAAAGCGTCGTTTTCATTTTCTTCCAAAAGGTGTGGACACTGCAAAAAGCTTGCACCGGAGTGGAAAAGGGCTGCTAAAAACTTGAAGGGGAAGGTGAAATTAGGCCACGTCAATTGTGATGTTGAGCAGGTAATCACCAGAAAGGTTTACATGTTAATATCTTGGCTATCTTAGATATTATTTATAGACTCTCTCCTATCTCAACATACTGCTTGGTTTTTAGGATTTTTTTACCATTAATGCCGCTACCTATTCTCAGTCGTTATACATTTCCTTTTCAATCATGAATCCTGCCCAGCTGCCTTTCTTTGTATCAAAACTCTTTTTTAAAATTTTTTCCCATGATGAGTTCTGTCTAAGATTGTTACATATTGCAGTCGATAATGAGCAGATTCAAAGTGCAAGGATTCCCTACAATTTTGGTATTTGGTGTTGACAAAAGCAGCCCGTATCCTTACGAGGGTGCTAGATCTGCGTCAGCAATAGAATCTTTTGCTTCCGAACTTGTGGAATCCAGTGCTGGCCCTGTTGAAGTAACTGAATTAACTGGGCCGGTATTCTTCACATCCTTTGCTTTGGTCTCGATAACATTATTTCTTAAACACCACTAGGCTTGAACCCAAGACATTGACATTTGTTCCATGATGATTGTATAGGATGTCATGGAAAAGAAGTGTGGTTCTGCTGCGATTTGCTTTATCTCTTTCCTACCGGACATTCTTGACTCCAAAGCTGAGGGAAGGAACAAGTACCTTGAGATGTTATTATCAGTTGCCGAAAAGTTTAAGAGACATCCTTACAGGTATACTAGAAAAAAATCTATCTTCACTGGTGCATCATTGTCCTGTTCTCACTTATCCCAACAGTTTCAGAGCCTCTCAATGAGGGGAGACCAAGTTGAAGTCTTTTTAGTGTTCTTAGGAAGCTGAAATCAATTATAGAACTATATTACCTAATCTGAAAGTCTCATTACAGAATCCACACTCAATAGTTCTGTGCCAGGACATTAATTCGTTATATAATAAACAGTTCTGAGGTTTACGTTTCTTATACAAGTGTTAGGACTGGCTTTGAGAATCTCATGTAATATTTTAATGTCGGGTTCAGTTTTCTGTGGGTGGCGGCTGTAACTCAGCCGGATTTGGAGAAGCGAGTTAACGTTGGAGGATATGGTTATCCAGCAATGGTAGCAATGAACGTGAAGAAAGGAGTATATGCTCCTCTTAAAAGCGCATTTGAGCTTCAACAAATCTTGTAAGTTCGGCTTAACTAGAGATCACAATGGTTCTGATTCAGATTAAGTTGAGTGATTCCCGCTCTTATATAACACGTCATCTTTACTTGTGTTACATCAGAGAATTTGTAAAGGATGCTGGGGCAGGTGGAAAGGGAAATGTGCCTATGAACGGAACACCAGAGATCGTGGAAACAAAGGCGTGGGATGGTAAAGACGGACAAGTGATTGAGGAAGATGAATTCTCACTTGAAGAACTCATGGGAGGTGATGATGATAAAGTTGGTGCCAAGGATGAGTTGTGAAGAAATCCAAGGTGTTACCTGATTTTTCTACTTTTGGGATCTGAAATCGTTTGAATGTTTCTCACTTCATATTTTGATCAAAAGAAAGTAAGAGCATTTCAAGAGACAAGAACCATCCATATATACTTACCAACATGGTCTGGACTTTGGGGTTAGATAGAAACGTATGTAGAGAATCTTGTGCTGGAGAGACAATAAAGTTCATCGTTCTTAAATGAAGCTGAAATTATCTTCGAATTTTGTTTATAAATGGTTTTATTTTCAGTTTTACGGAACCCGTTAAACGAAAAACCAACAGAAATGGAGCCAAAACGAAACCATAAATCAAATTAAAAGACGCGCTAGATTTGTTTTTCCAACATTGGAAATTGTTTAGCACTAACCTATAAACTAGTTTGGATGCTGCAACAAACAAGAATGATTGCATCCAGAGCCCACATTTTTCCCCTCGATCTAAAGCCAAATGAAAAATCATGTACAACAAAATCTGGCACAAGCTTTTAGGGTAAAAGCTTGTTCAACTCATCAACTATAACTCTCTTACATATTCTTACACGAATGTTGATGATACAAGCTCGCATTTATCTAACTCAAAGCTCTTCTCACTTCGGCTACTGGCTAACGTCGTCTATCCTCCATAAGCATTCCTTTCTTAGCGGTGAATCTGTATATATAGCTTTGATGAAATCTTGTACCTGCAACGAGTACATCACAAAGCATTCAGAATCTCCACAGCAATAACAATAGAAAAGATCCCACTCAAAATTATATAATTTGCCCAAATCCAGAAAAGACAGAACAACCCACTAAGAAAGGAAAAAACTTCACAAAAACAAAACAAATATCTATTTTCCGACAAAGTTGTTACGGTATTAGGATGTCTTTATGAAGTGAAAAAAGTTAAAAAAGTTTGTACCTCTGTTCTTGTAAAATTGCAACTAAACAACTCGCCACTTTCCCAAGCTGAAGTTATAGACTTGAGAGGCATATCCAATAGTTCTGGAAAATGAGAATTAAAAAAAAAAAAAAAAAAGCCATGGAAAGAAAACTTTAATGAGCCAATGCAGAGATAAGCATTAAACTAACGAGAAAAATAAATTTTAAAGGACATGCCTGCCAATTTTCGGGTTTTGCGCAAAGATGGTATGAGATCATCAAGAGGACGAGAAGTGTCATCTGCAGATTTCAGGGAACCGAGTAAAGAAGACAGATTCTCCAACATGAGATGAATCAATTTTTGTAGCTGAGAACAAGCAAAACTATGATTAATAGACAATTAGAAAGTGACATTGCACAAGCCACTTGCAAAGTGAAACAGCTACCTGAAAAGTTTCATCAGCAGCCATGTCGTCAAGAAGAAGAATGTCTCTGGTTATTCTGCGAAAAACTGACTCCAAAACTATGCACATGCTTTGCTTGTAAGTTTTGGGTCGTAAAACTGGCTCCCATATCATATGCACTTTCTCTAAACTAAAGATAACCTAGAAAACAATTGCATTTTCCTGATAAGACTGAAACTTGACTCAAAAAGAAGATAGCAAAAAGCACAAAAGTTCAAGGTTGAACATCACCCTACTTGCTCAATACTAAATTTTGCAGATTCGAATTGCTTTATTTGATGAGTATCCTGAAATCCATCTGCACTGTCTATAACCTGATGACAGATGTTAGATGAGGAATCAGTAATTTTAAAACTTCACATGATAATTATTACTTTTCCATAGAAGCTCACCTCTCGCAAACTCGAAATTACTAGCTGCACTTGTCTCTGTAAAACTTCTTCTGCCATCAATTTAAATCTTGGGGCTACATCAGCAAATACTGCATATTCTTTGATGGAGCTAGGGAAGCTAGCACGATACTGTCAACAAAAATGATGATGCATTCAGCACAAGGCGAGGGATTGTAATTTTCCCCTGATAATGAATAAATGCTATTTAAGAAGTGAACATCGCCTTCTTCATAAAAAAAAAAAAAAAAAGGTCTTATGTTGCATAAACATATATCTGTCCATACCTGAAAAGCAAGTCCAAGTATCGCTTCAAAAAAATACAGACAATCGTTGTGCAGAAGAACAGCAGCCTGATTGACGCCATCAAGTTGTTTCTCTAGCTTCACATTTCGAGAGAGTAAAGTAAGATAAGACTTTGCTCAAATTTGCGAAAGATTTTCATGTGATGATAATTACCAAACTGATTTAGTTATTTGATCTTCTTTCAAATCTTTGTTTCACTGACCTTGACGGGAACAACAGCTTCATATAGAAGTATAGAATCTCGAGCAGCATTATAGAACTCTGAAGCAACCCTTGCAGAAGACACACAAACATCCTGTATAAAAAATGAGTTTACTATCCCAACCGTGTCTGAAAAATACTTAACATAGAATTGCATAAGTCCAAAAGAGCTACCTCGAGTGTCTTATGCACCAAATGCATAAGTTGAGAAGCAGCTTCAGACACCACACACCTTTCAGACGAGAAAAGTAAACGAACAATGTGCTTGGAAGAATTCACATCTAAAGAGGCCATATCATCAGACTTTAAATTGGCATTCCTCATAAGTTCCTGTAAAAGGATTTCACAATCATGGTCTTTAACATGCAAAAGTTCATACGGTTGCTCTGACGATAGGCAAAGCTCACCTTGGGGATGGTGAAGTTGCCCTGCAACAGCAAATTTCTTGCTTTTGCTAGAATTTCTATTTTCTTTCTCGATGCAAAATGAACCTCAACATTTTCAGCATATATGCTGAGCCTTCTCTCCGCATCAGATGTTGAAACAAAGTTCAATTCTTTCAGAGAGGTTTCAAACTGAGAGGTTCGCTCGATAATTTTCTGAAAATCAGCAAGTTTTGAAGCATCTTCTGGGACAACCTGACTCCAAATGAAACAACAACTTTTTAACAAACTACCGTTGAAGTTGAAAGTATAAGAATGCTCTATCTCTACCAAAGAAACTTCATTGTGATTGCGCTACCACATTCGTTTTAAAATTTGAACCTTTGAAAGAAATTTAGAAATAATCAGCTCTGATATCCTCGGCCATGTCAATCTCCCGAAAGAATTGATCCATGTAACATTTCCAAAGCACAAGGAATTGCAAATGAACTTGACAACCTTCAGAATTCCCAAATATATTGCATCTCCATCGACGGTTTCAATCTGCATTCAAGGGAATAAGAATTTAGAGGATTAGAAGACAGGGACCAACACGCAAATTACAAAAGAAAATAATCCATAGGGTAGAGAAAGAAAGAATTCATGAGATGGATAATTGGCTCTAGATCTCATCTGCACCCAAAAAAAATAGCCACCTTATGCTTTGAAGACTGCTCCAGCTTTAATGTCGCTTCGGTTACTTCCCCTGAGATTTTACTCGAATCTTCCACAGCGGTAAAGGTAGATGGATGAGTTACAGCTGGGGTGATGACATGCTTGAAGATTGAGTCTGCTGCTTTTGCAAGCCCATAGTCTAATATTCCAATCACCTAAAAAAATCCAGAACAGTTAAGAAACAATGACTCAAATAGAATAAAAAGTATAGCAATTGCAAATCATATTCATACCTCCATTGCCTCAAGAACAGTACTAAGAGCAATTCCAGTATTGTCACCAACGGTAAGCTGATAATTAATCCGGAGCATTCGCGAGTCTAGCTCGAAACGCACTGCTTTTTCCATGAACTTGGCAAGCACATCTTGAATCTACAAATACAAACACGAATCTAACTCTCAGATCCTACTAGTGTTCTCAGGACAAACAAAAGCAAGATCAAAGACACCAAGCTAACATTGCCCAGGAAAACTCCATGAAGTCAAAATAAAAATTAAAACTTTACTCAAACCCATAACTGAATCTCTAAGCTCACCTCATCAAAGCAATCAGACCATTCCTTTCTAAGCAAAGCGTAAGCAACAGGTTCTCCTTCTTCCTCTTGACCAATCCTCAACACAACTTTCAATTCTCTAATTCTCTCAGCAGCAAATCTAAAACGTCCACATTTCAAAGCTTCCTTCGTTTCCTGCAACGCCTCACAAATTCCCACAATCGCACTCACTAAATCATGCGACTCTCTCTTCAATTTCACCTCTCTCGTCTTCTCCCTTATCTCATCAACTACTTTACGAATCTCAACATCAATCGGATTGTCGGAGATCAATTGTAGTACATCGGCGACGTCGTCTGAGATCAGACGAGTCTTCGAGACGGCGTCTTGACAGGTTGAGAAAAGCTCGGAGAATTCAGAGTGATGAGCGACGAGGTAAGACTGAACTTTGGACTTGATCCGTAGAGAATGAGACTCTAAGCGGTTAATGAGGAGACGGAGATCCGGCGCCGATAATGGAGTTGTGGGATCGTTGAGATCGTGTCCGGCAAGAAGGTCCCGAACATTAAGAGACTCGAATAACGCGTCGATCTCCGGCATGACGGAGGGACGGTGGTCGTCGTCGGAAGAGATTGCTTTCCGATCAGAGAGAAATTAGCGGTGAAAGACTTGGCGGTGACGCTGGACCTTTATTGGACATGACGATATTATTTTGTTTTTTTCTTATTTGGGCTTTTTAAATAGAATGATAGGCCCAAAGTAATTAATTATCCGTATAGTTAACACTGGATTATATATAACTATGTTGATTTCTGCTATAAAAAAAATAAAAAGAATTATAACAATGATGAATATATATGTACAAGTTAATAACGATTAATAGCCTAACGATTTTTATTAACATTGTCATTGTGTTGGCTTCCTTCTTAAGTTAGTATGGAAGTAATATTTTTGCATTTATACATAGATTAGTTGGAGGCAAAGAAATAACCCTAATTCATTCGATGAATTAACCGGTGTTTTGACATCACTGACAAAATATTTTGGGACACAAAAATGCCTATTTTCACTTTTTTTTCTTTTTAAATCATTATATGTAATATGATAAACAAAAAATTAAAAAAGTTTCAAATGTTGATGTTACAGACCAACAATATTATTTTATTATTTTTGATTAAATGCTTATTTTGAAATAAGTGGTTATTTAGAAAAGACCAAAAAAAAAAAAAAAAAACAGCAACATTCACTTAGCCTTAAAACCAGCACAAAAGAAAAACTCTTTACTCCATTAATAGTAAATCCCATCTCTTATATATATAAACATAACTGTAAAGAGCAAAACATAACAAAAGAAGAATAAGCTTCTCAAAGTAATTTGATAAATCTAGTGATTTAAATTTGTTTATAAGACAAGAGAGAGTGGGAGTGTCTGATTTTTCAAATGGCTGCATCAAGAGAATTGATCATATGTTGTCTCTTAACATTTCTCTTATGCAATTTCTTCATGAAAGTTGAGTCCGGTGCGGCTGAAGTCACCAAAGGAGGATGTGGTGGTGGCGAGAACGGCCTCCGGGAGGATAATGAGCGGTGTGTGGAGGCAAAAACTGATGACGACGATGATGATGATGTTGATGATGTTTACAAAGTGATCAACAAGATGAGGATTTATGCTTGATGTTGTCTTATTATATATAGGACTACATATTATATTGTCTTCATTTTTCGTACTATTTTTCTCTCTTTTCAAGTTTGTTTCTCGATTTCTATTTTGGAGGTCTTATTTTAAACCTTTTTTTTTTAATCCTTAAAGAGAGAAAGATTGTGATCCGAAGAGGGTAAGCAAGTTGTTACCTTAAATATATTTCTTTCCAATTTTTTTCCATACTGAGTATTGAATAATGACGTGCATGACCACAAATACAAATACAAAGTATACGATCTAATTTTGGTATGGTTATGTCGTGAATGGAATAAACGATTTTTTTTTTCTTATTTTTTTTTCAAGAAATAAACGATTCTACTTGTATAAACAAAGGTGTCAACAGCTCATTTGATAAACAAAATTTAACGTTTTATACGTTTCTTTATAATTTTTTTAAGAAATCAATCAACCCTAATTTTTTCTTCTAGTAATCTCGGCAAGAATTCGTGTCTCGACTGTTTTCAACTTTTTCTTTTAATTGAACAATTTAAAAAATATACATTAAGTTGAGTTCAAACAGGCGGTGACACATTGATGATATTAATACAAACGCTAGACTACAAATTATGTTTTCTACTATTCCATTTTTATTCTAAATTGGACATCTCCACCATCTACCTCTTCTTTATTACCCACAACCCCTTGTTCCCTTTCCTATTTTTGTTTTCTTCGTGATGGATTCCTCTGGGACTAGTAATCCTAACATGCTAGAATCTCTACCACGGATCGGATAAATTTTATTTTCCTTAGCACGTTATTCTGTAGAAAACCATGATTCATGGTCTATCAAGATGAGGAACAATCTAGTCATAACATGTTTAGTTTTTATAACTTAAGATTTATGGTTAAATCTGGACAAATTTAAGCAAATCTAATCATTTTCATAATTGTAAAATATATTATTTATTTTTTTGGTTCTTCAGAGTGTACGTTTTCACCCTTAATTAATTAGAACTATTTATTTGCGTTTTCTTCCATTTACTTTACACCTGGTTTTAGCTCCCATAAGAAGGGCACTAATCTTTGGTCTAGGCTAAGTAAGGAAGAGGAATTTTGCGTTGGTTGTATGCGTATATCTTAAGAAATGTCTGTCATTGTTGCTGTTATAGATTCTCGATAAGGTGAGAATAAATAGATTGCTCGTGAAAGCAAAAATAAAAGTAAAAATGAAAAGATAGAGTGCTTGTGGAATATATACATAAATGGACCGGAGGATATGGTTCGTGTTGGAATATATACATATATGGACCGGAGGATATGGTTCGTGTTAGATATGATCGAATCTACCTATTTCTACGTACGGTCGGGCAGAATCTACTCCCTTTTGTTATGCTCTTTAATTCTGATGATTAGCCTCTGGCCCTGGCATCTACACAAAATTCGCAATTAATCAGACATGTAGCATATTGAGTTGAGAGAGGTGTATCAAAACTAAATACATTAAGACCATTTATAAAATTTTAGTGCTACCAAACGTGACTCAAAAGTTGTCTTTGCCTATAAATACTTGTCACTCCAACACAAAATACATAAAACAAGACTATAATCATCTACAAAATGGGTCTAACGCCACTCGAAGGTTCGTTTTTAACTTGTATTAATGTGTTATGCATGCAATATATATATATATAAGCTGATTCATCTGCATATCTATTTAATCTATAGACAACTTAAAAGGACAGCTAAAGGCGCGCAGAAACGCTCATGTCATGTTGGTTGATGGAATGTCTAAGCTAACGACTCACCAAGTTAACACTTGCCAGTCCTCGGTTTTCCATCTTTCTGGTCTCAACTGGTGAGTTCTATAGTGCTCCGAGATTATACAGTTCATATATATAATTAACTAACCACCTAGTACTATATATGTATACGTGTGTTCTTGTTGGTTTCGATCCTATATCTAGGAAGTTGATTGTTCACCCAGCTGGGAAAGACGGCACAAAGGACTATTTGTCTTTTTATCTGCGGATCAAAGATAAAAAGTCTCGACCTACTAACTGGGAAGTCCTATGCCATCTCAAACTCATCGTAGTGTCTCAGATTGGAACTGATAGCTGCTATTCTTCAGAACGTATGTTTTGCGCACACTTATAGCTATATATTTATATATATATGCATCGCAAACATGCATGAGTAATTAATTGGTGTACATATTATCAGAGTTTAATGCATCTTACAATGCAAAAAACACAATTCGTGGGGAAGAAAACTTCATGTCGCACAAAGATTTGAAAGATATAACAAAAGGGCGTCTTGTGAACGACAAAGTGGTTTTCTGTGCTGAGGTCTCCAATGTCAGAACAAACTTCCCTGTTACCGTTATCCCTCGATCCATGGGGACAGGAGAACGCCTTAACCTAATCGAGGTGCCTCGGAACAAATCTAGATTCACCTGGAAGATCACACAGTTTTCATCCTTTAATGGTGACAACCATTCGTCTTACGAGTTCACTGTTGGACCACGGAGATGGTACGTAAATCGTGTTTGGTTGAATTCACAAGGATTTTCATATTAATAGTACAAATGTTAATTCTAGCTTGGGGAAAACATTAAAAAAAAATATGATAACATCTTTATAAATTGGAAAAGGAGAGAGTATATATCTCGATCTGTTTTATCATATAATACATAA
This sequence comes from Odontarrhena argentea, assembly GCA_900406245.1. NCBI lineage: Eukaryota > Viridiplantae > Streptophyta > Magnoliopsida > Brassicales > Brassicaceae > Odontarrhena > Odontarrhena argentea. The sequence continues at coordinate 13,274 of OVAF01000874.1, forward strand.
ACTTATGCATATGCTTTTTCCACTTCAACCAGGAAGTTGGTGATGTACCCAAAAGGATATGGAGTTGGGAATGAAAATTCGCTGTCTTTGTATCTAAATGCGGGCGAATATGTGACCAATGGTCCTAAGGCAAAAACATTGGCCGTCTATAAACTTCGAGTGTTGGACCAAGTCTATCGCAAACACCAAGAATTTGGTAACTAGATCTTTTTTTTTTTTCCTTCACTTTAAAGACTTTCATTTGTATATGCACGTAAAATTAAGCTGTTCGCTGATTTTTGTCTCTAAATGTTTGATATATAATTAGTTGCGAGGAAATGGTTCTCCTATGTTCCGACAATAGGTTTCAGTTGGGGCTGGGCCCAGTTTTTGCCGCTGGAGAAACTCAAAGATCCTTCAAATGGATATCTACTGAACGATATGATATATGCTGGTGTTGAGTTCTTACTTTACTCCTCTACCGAGTACCTCTGATGAGCATCAAATGGATTCTATCAAGGCCACAATTCATATATAATAAATGCCTCATCCTCGACTCATCGATATATATATTATTACTATAAATTTGCATATATATATATATATATATAGAGTGTTTGTGGAACCAAATATAAAGATATAAGAGTGGCTGTGGTATATATGGACCGGAGGATATGGTTCGTGTTAGATATGATTGAATCTATCTATTTCGATGTGGGGATCTATCTAATCCCTTACTTATGCTCCCTTGGTTAAAATAAGACCTGCCCAATTAACGTGCTATCAACACAACATTTCACAAAACGAGACATGTAACTCATAGCACTATATATATATATACATGCATGTCTATGTATACAAATGATGTTTCAATTTAAAGTCCCCAATCAAGCAGGTGTTTCCAAACCAATGCATATTAAAAAAATATCGATGAGCGATTTATAATAAAAATGATTGATATGGATAATTTAAAAGAATACAAAGTTTGAAAACACACATTCATCATAGTTTTATTCTTTATTACTTATTAGGATGTGCATACACACTCAAAAACACACATATAAAAGACAAAACATAGATATATATGATCATCTCAGCTTTTATTCTTAGTATAATGAACATACTATATATATTATTATAAACTATATGATTAGCTGAGGCTTAACGGACTCTACTCAAAAAGGTAGAGTAGATGGGTGCTTTTTCAAATGAAATCGCTTGTGTATTTTAAACGCTGATTGTATGGATCCGTATACTCAATGTCGAACAACTTGGGAGCATATCCTTTTTCACGATGGCCCTCAAAATAGCATTTATGGAGAGACTCTTTCGAATCAAGAAACTCGCTAAGCCATTTCCCAGATGACCTCATATGTCGTTTCATGTTATTGTTGTAATCGACATAATAGAGCCCAAACCTCACTTTAGACCCTTTCTCCCACTCGAAGTTGTCCATTAACGACCATATGTAGTAACCCTTCAACCTCACATTGTGCAGCCTTCAAACCATTCATCAACATATATAATTGCATAACTAGATATGTGACAAGGCCTAAAATGTTTTTGATATTAGTGCCTTTTAGTGAAAAATTAATTAGTTAATTACCTGATTGCTTTACTCATGATTAAGATGTGACTTTTGATGAATTCTTTCCTTCCGTAATCATTAGTTGCTTCTGTTACATTCTTCTTCCCATCGTCGAGCTCGTCCATCCCTAGCAATCAGGTTTGAATTAGAATATATCTTAACCGAGAACTACATATATATATATATATTTCGTCATCGTATACAAATTGCTCTCTCTCTCTCTCTCTCACACACATATGTGAGTATTTTATATGTTTTTTTTGTTACCATTCTCCATAATGTAAATCTCTGGATTCTTGTATTTGTCTTTGATATGTTTCAAGAGATTCAACAAACCCTCTGGATATATCACTATCCCCAATGAAGTTGACTGCAAATTAAACAAGCTCGATATAATATAGGTTGTTAGTTGTAACGTAACTGAAGCAATGTGGGGAGTGGTATTTTCCACAATTTCTCATATTTTTAGAAAAATAAAATCTCACCAGACAGAATTTAACTGTCATATATAATCTATATAATATATGGTCATGTATATATATACATACAAAATAATACCTTGAGATGTGGTGAATGGTTTTGCTTATCTGCAAGAACCAAGGAAAAAAATACATTTTTCATATATGAAAATAATTATTCAAGTAATATTATTAAAGTGGACTGATCATTTGATTTTTTTCAAGAAAATGACGATTAAAAATGGTGGTACTATACCTGTCCAGTTTACGTTTAAGTCAGCCACATAACTAAGCTCAGATGAATTGAATATGGCACGAGGGGTGGAGAAAAATGTTCCATAGTAATTTAAACCAACAAAATCCAAAGAATCTTTTAATTTAACAGATTCTTCTTCTGTAAATTCAGGCAATCGGATCGCCACATCCTTTTGCATTTCCGTTGGATATTCTCCATATGTTAGAGGCCGAAGAAACCTACCAATTCATAGTTCAAAAAAAAAAAATTTGAAAATACATAACATATATTAAAAATCATTTCCAACACAAATGTAATAAAACATGAAACAGAAACTCACCAGCCGAGTTGGTACTCGAGCGATCGTCTCGCTGCCTCCACGTCTTTACTCGAGTTTGGGTCTTTAGGCTCGAACCAGTGGGATACCAACACTATTCCAATTTTCCCTCCAATCTCTTGACACTGTATTCATATTATAACAAGGGTAAAGATATAATAATAGTACTGTACCATTTTTTTACTTGTCTCAAGAGCCACTTGAACCATCGATCTCTAGACTTGGCTCTTGGTACCCTTAATTTATAGTATAGATGAGAATCATACATACATTTTTTTTGTATAGTCAGACTCTAGAATCCCGACTAATCATAGTCATTGGGTTACTTATACTTTAGGCGTCTAAATATAATTTTAAATATGAAAATTTCTAGGCACCTACCTTTTTGCAGTTTCGGAATTCTTCTACAGCAGCAAGATGAGCAAGAATTTGGTTGTGAGCAACTTTGTAGGGCTCCATGGATGAATCTCCGTGGGCACATTTGGGGTTTTCATATCGAGAGCATCGTCCTGGTGCTTTCTTACCTTTCGAGTAACCCGCAGCGCTATATACTGATGGCTCGTTAAATGTAGCCCAATTTTTCACCCTATCTCCAAACTTCTCGAAGCAGAATTTAGCAAATGCCCGGAAATCCTTTCTACATTAATAAGTTTGTGACATACATACATATATTAAAAGTTGTTAAGAAAAATAAATAGTCGAAGGACTATTTTGGCTTTTGGATTAGACATGAAATTTTTTTTTGTATACATATTGACTTACACAATCTTTTCGCTGAGGAAACCGCCGTATTCCAATTCTAAAGCAAGTGGGGATTCCCAGTGAAATAGAGTTACCGAGGGCTCAATTTCTGTTGTTCATTTATAACAACTTGTTAATATACAAATGGCTAATATGTAAAATCATTAAGTTCGAAACCATGAGAGATCATAATTAAGTTGGAATTGGTTTAACCATTGGCTAAAAGTTCATTTATAAGATCGTTGTAGAACTGCACTCCCTCATTGTTTACACCTTTGGTTATATTTCCATCTGAAAAGTTGATATACATAAAAATGACTTAGTAAATATACATAAAAATGTTTTTATTATATTTTAGATTTTGATCAGTTAAATTGCGAGCAAGAATGAGATGAACTCACAAGGCAAGATTCTGGTCCATGAGATTGAAAATCTGAACCCATTCGTTTTCAAGTCCTTCATTAGTTTTATATCATCCTATAACGTGACATCACACACAATCTTTTCAAATATATAAAAAAGTAATGCCCGTACGTCCATATATAATTTATAGATTTCTTACACAAACAAAAAAATGTAAATCTTTTATCTTCTAATGGAGACTCATAACAGATAACTAATTACGTACCTTGTAACGGTTGTAGAAGTCAACTCCGAGATCTCCATCCTCACTTCCTTCAATCCTGTCTGAATAATTTAGTACCACATTAATAGTGTGAGATATTTCCCTTTTATGAAAGCTTTTGCTAACTTGAAAAGGAAGCTAAAACTTAAAAAAATTGGAATAATAAACTGACTGTATCTTACAAATTTAATGTTTTTACAGAAAAGTTATAAAACACTAAAAAGCTAGGTTTTGTGGAATGGTGAATAGATTTTCTAGTTATACTTTTAACATGTGTCATGTATAATAATTTATGATGCTAAGTTTAAAAATAAATGATACTTATAAAAAATAAATGACGTTAACTAAGATTTTATAAAATCATAATCACTATGACTACAGAGTAAAAAAAAAAAAAAAAAAAATCACTATTACTTAGAGTCCGAATTCATAATTAAGAAAAATAACGTAATTTATACCAGAATACATGTGAGTATATTCATCCCACGAGGTCAAGCCTCTTCCAGAACCCTTTTTAGCACCTTCAACCTAAAAGTCAAATTCCAATTTGAGAATAGTAAGAATCTTATATATGGGACTATATGTTACAATGTATGTAAAAATGTTAATTTTATCAAAACACACACACTTATATATATATATATATATGTGAATACAATGTCTATATATATATATATATATATATGTGTGTATGTAATATATATTAACCTGATATGCGGAAACGGATGTTCCAAAGATGAAATCATCTGGGAAATGGCGCCTCTTGACCTCGAACTCAGGTTTGGACTCAGGTTCCGACTCATGTCCAAATTCAGGTCCAATGATGGCACCCAAGTCATCATCTAGGTTGGTGTGCGGTCCAATGATGGTTCCCATGTCCTCTTCTTCAACACCTACGTTCACATGCGGTCCAATCACGGTGCCAAGGTCGTCATCGAGGTTAGTGTGAGGTCCAATGACAGTTCCAAGATCTTCATCACTTGGTTGAGGCCTAGCTTCGGCGTTGAAGCTAAGGAGGGTACTCGTTAGGGTTAAAAACCCTAGGAATAGAGTTAGAGTACTTGTAGCCATATATATATTTATCTTATGAATGCTATTTGTGTTTTGTTATGCTTCTCTTAACTTCACAAGCTCTCTTCTATTTATAGCAAAGAAGCTTCAACTGTGTGTTTAAGACTTTAAGTGAAACGGAATTTTGTTTTTCTTGTGTTGCACTCATATATTGTGGGACATCTTTGGTTTGCCCGATATTGGCCGATAAGTTATGTAAACCTTTAATTAGTTGAATTATATAAACAAAGGGAATATTAAGAGTTGATTACTGTTATTCTAAGTGACTTAAAATCAGATATAGCCTTACCAAAGGTTATGTCGGTTTTGGGGTGTATATATAGGGGTCTTAAGTTTGTAACTTTATTCATTCATTCGATCAATAAAGAAACCCTAGACCAGGGTATTTCACCTCAATTGCTTTTGCGTATTTCTTCAAGTTAATTGCTCTTAATTCACAACAATTACATTTGCAATTTTGGTTCTTGTGAATATATTTTCTTTGATATGGATTTGATATATATATATGACGCCATGCATACATTGAGTCATAAAGATTATGAATTTATGATACAATTGATTGACATCTTTCTTGCTTAATAATGCAATGTAAGCTCAATTCGTACAATTGCAAATTGTTAATATATGTCACTATGAATCAAACTTATGAATTAACCTCGAGTGTCATTGTCCAATACAAAGCATGACGAACATTTTAATGACTTTAAATAAAAGGTTATTCCAATACCTTGCTCAAAACTGTAGTATTTTTATATTCCAATCTTCTTACTAGCATTAATCCATCATTTTCATCTACTTCATTTATTCACAATTTTTTATTTACAGTTACAATATTATAATAATATGAACCGAAATTCACAAATTTTATTTACATTAAGATAAGAACCGAAACGCATCAAATTGTTTGTATTGCATCCTGCTTCTTAATTATATTTTGGGGAAAATATCATTGTTATAATATATCTCAGGTGAAGCCCACACGGATAGATCTGGTATACAAATGGGTCGAAGCAAAGGTCTATATATCCATGTAGGCTCTTTGAAGTTATGAAAACTAGAAAACCCAAACTATAACGACGCGTTATGTTTTTGAAAATTGTTGGCGAAACGAAACGAAAACCGACAAAAATATGGCCAGTAAGAGAAATTTCTTTTATCTATCTGCCAAAGCCAATTTCCCCATAATTTTATGATATTTTGTAAAATCCTCATTTTATTATAATTTTTGTGTTGTTTGATTGATTAAAATCTTATCACTCATCATCCCCTAAAGTTGCAACGAGTTTTTCGCATCGAGCCTTTTGATTCACAAAAGTACTTTTGTATTAAGATAAGGCCCGAAAAGGATTTACTCTATAGCTCTAATTGGGCAGATGCCTTAAGTGTCCTTCATATATTGAATCGAGTCCTTGAATCATCATCCTAGCTTCAATGCCTCTTTAACAGGCAATAGTACATTTGTCTGACAAAAACTTAAGAAAATCATTGATGAAGATCGTCGAATCATTGTACCAAGTATTTACATGTAATAACATGCGACCATATATACCTTACCAGTTTTGTAATAATTAATGAAACATCAGAAAATTTTGAATATCATATCAGCAAACATCACAAAGCCTCATTCGGAAGTCAACTAGTACTAGCTCATTTGTATCACAAACTAGAACACTTTGATATATAAAAGATGTGGCAGCAAATCTACAAAACGTACACTATCTCTTCCCAATAATAGCACTCTGTTCAGATTATAACTTAAACAACATATCCTTTTAAACTGGTTTACCTAACCTTTTACTATTATTGACAAAAACAGCCGTTCTAGAATCAAAGCCAAATAGCAAGTGCATCATCTCGTTACCATTTGCAACAAAATTTTTATCCGAGCCTTATCTTATAACGCAGATAACATTAGAAAATCCTAACTTTATACAAATTGAGGTGCTTAATACATGTACAAATCAAATAATAGAACTGAAAAAAAAAAAACAAACAAATCATATAAAAAATTGGAGGAAAATGGAAGGTCACGTCCACGTTCTTAGTTCACGTCTTTTTTTGGGTTTTAGGCTTTTTACCAAAATATGTTGTTATCTCTCTCACTCTCTCCTGATTTGCCGCTTTCTTCTTCTTCTTCATTATTTCTCTCTCTTTCTCGATATTTGCCTTTCTAAAGTTTCCTCCTTTCTACGCTACAACATACTCAGATCTTAATGCAAGCTACTGTGATTTCGATTTTAGCGTAAATTAAAGTTTGGTGATTGAATTGCTCTGATCAGCATCTGGGTTTTTCTAAAGGTACAATTTTTTTTTTTTTTGTTCTCTCTTTGGATTTGGATTTTTGTTGATCTGTCGATTTTCTGTTTCTGGGTTGAGATCTCGATTGTGCCGGGAATCTTCAGGTTTTGTTGATCGTTGGACTCGTTAGTGTTGGTGTTAATGTTCATCTTTTGAGAATCTGATTGAATAGGTTCAGTGTTAAGTGGGTTTTGAGCTGGATTTCTATAGATTTTTTTGGGTTGATGATACTTGATTTTGTATCTCAACATAGGATCTAGTTCGATAATTTTGAATATATCTTTGATGTGCAATTCTGTAACATTGAGCAAAGTTGCCTCGGATTAAAAAAAGATCTGTTTTTGATTGGTTTTGTAGCTGAATAATTGTTTGGCATTTTGAGTGATGTGTGATCATTATTTTTGTTTGATCTTTGTAATGAGGATGTATGTTTTATGCAGTACTTGTACTGAATCAAACATGTGGAAGTTCAAGCCGTTTGCTCAGAAAGAACCTGCGGGTCTCGAAGGTCGATATCTTGAAGTGGGAAATCTGAAAGTTCAGGTAAGAAACCTCATTGCCGAAGGAGGTTTCTCCAGTGTTTACTTAGCTCAAGATGCAAATCACGGGTCGAAGCAGTATGCTTTAAAGCACATCATATGTAATGACGAGGAGTCGCTTGAATTGGTGATGAAAGAGATCTCGGTTCTGAAATCTCTTAAGGGACATCCGAATGTTGTCATGCTCTGTGCGCACGGTATCTTGGATATGGGGAGGAATAAAAAAGAAGCTCTTTTGGTTATGGATTATTGTGGTAAATCTCTAGTGGAAGTGCTTGAGAATAGGGGTGCTGGTTACTTTGAAGAGAAACAAGCTCTCGCGATTTTCAGAGATGTGTGTAATGCTGTCTTTGCAATGCATTGTCAATCCCCACGCATTGCTCACAGGTATACATCTCAGGTTTATGAGATTTGGTTTGTTTTTACATAGCAAGCGATAGAATTTGAATATTGGTGTTGCTGTTATTGTCTCAGAGACTTGAAGGCTGAGAATCTTCTACTTAGTTCAGATGGTGTGTGGAAATTATGTGATTTTGGAAGCGTTTCCACAAATCACAAGGTTTTCGATAGAGCAGAAGAGATGGGAATTGAGGAAGACAATATCCGAAAATACACAACTCCAACATATAGAGCTCCTGAGGTTTGACTTGATATGCTCTTATACAGATTATAAGAGTTTTCGTAAATGGTTAGTAGATGTTTTGAGTCATGTCTTTGATTGGCAGTAGATGTGGGATCTCTTTCGAAGGGAGATGATAAGCGAGAAAGTCGATATATGGGTATGTTATACAAAACTACGTTTTTGGTTTCTCTACAGATTGTTAATCAATAAGGTCGATACTGAAGTTCTTTATTGTCAAAATTTAGGCTCTTGGTTGTCTCTTGTTTCGGATATGCTATTTCAAGAATGCGTTTGATGGAGAATCAAAGCTACAGATATTAAATGGGAATTATCGCATACCAGAATCTCCTAAATACAGCTCAGCTGTTACAGATCTTATCAAAGACATGCTTCAAGCTTCACCAGTTGAACGACCAGATATTACGCAGGTGAAACAAGCACTTTGTTCTCATTATTGCTCCTTCTCGCTTGTTGAAACTTGTAATATGTCTAACAACATTTTCATCCACAGATTTGGTTTCGTGTTAATAAGCAGCTTCCTGCTAATATACAGAAGTCATTACCCGATCAACCACCTGAAATGCAATCTACTGGAGTCCATAATGGTATGGTGTGAAAACCTGAATTTGGATAGCTTCTTAAAGAAATTTGTGATTTCTTTTGATCCTTGTGTGTTTTGACAGGTTCATCAAAATCAGCAAATAAATCTTCTCCGGCACCTCGTAGAAGTCCACCACCACCTCCACCATCTTCTGCAGAATCAGCTAGTGGAGGACCACTCGGGGCCTTTTGGGCAACACAGCACGCTAACGCCTCAGTTGTATCAGAAAACATGCCCAAATTTGATGAACCAAACAGTCACAACAGTAACACATCTAAATCTGAAAGAGTTCGTGTGGATAGTCAACATTCCAAAAAGGCTAGTTCTATGAGAGGAGAGGCTCGTGGTACGCAAAGAAATAAAGACTTAGAATCTACGGTTTCTCAGAAGGATGCAAGTCCTGCTACAACCAATAATAGGACAAGAGTGTCCAAGGACGACGCATTTAACTCGTTTGTTGCGGACTTTGATACCACAAAACTTGATAATGGTGATAATCCTGCAAAAGAGGAGGCATTGAAGGCTGAGATAGAGAGGTTAAAAGAAGAGTTGAAGCAAACAAGTTCAGAGAAAGCTGAGATTACGGCTAAATTTGAAAAGCTGTCTGCTATTTGCAGATCGCAGAGGCAAGAGTTGCAAGATCTCAAGCAAACACTTGCCTCTAAAACGGCGTCATCATCGCCAAGCAGAGACTTTTCACAAACCTCTCCAGGGATGCGTTCCGTGTCATCAACTCCATCGGTATTTTCTTGGTTCTTCCATACATAAAATATAAGATTGCATCATTTCTACATCTTTTGATTGCATCATTTCTACATCTTTTGATTCTAGTTTTTCTTGTTGAAGCAGAGAGATAAGATTGAAGGAACTGTATGGGAACTTCAACAAGACAAATCCAATTGGTCAAGCGGAAGCTCTGATCCAAGTTCATGGCAACCGTTCAGTGATGACCCGAAGCCCGTACTGGAGTCTGCATCAAAAAGTAACAATAATACCATGAACCAGTCTGTGAGAACCAGGAGTAAACCGGCTTCTTCTGCTCCTGCTCCAGCAAGCCAAGGTTCTGAGCCATGGGGTTTCGAGACAGAATCTTTCAGAGCTGCTAACCCGTCTTCAAGTGCTACTTCGGCTTCTGCAACACAAAGGCCTATGGGTTCTGGAAACACTTCACAGAGATTTGGGAGAGATAACCAGAAAGCTGCGCAACCTGCTGGATGGGCTGGCTTCTAAAAACTTATACTCTCCCAATGCCCATTGTTATTCCTTCCTCTTACAGGAACAGCTTCTTCTTGCCATTACAGAATCTCTTTTGTAGATGATGATCGTCCTCTGTTTTTGTGCTGCTAAATATATCCCCTATTTTCTGTAGATTGTGGTACTTACAGATATAGTTTTTGGCGGATTGTATAACACATTTCTGAGATCTGGCCAAGATCTTGGCTTTCAGGTTACCAAATGATAAAATTAATATCTATCTGCGTGATCAAAGTCTACCACCATTGTTGCCATTTAGTTGTGTTTGAACTTTAGAATTAAGATCACCTTAAACCAATCGTACCGATCCAAACCGTACCAAAACAATCCATCCATATGGTAATCTATCAAACTGAACCAAAACATGAAATACCGATCTCTACTTGAAGTTTTCGCGTCTACAAGCAAACCAAATTTGAATCGTTTCCTTCAAATTTCCCCAAAATTTCTCAGAAACCAAAAATCCATTCGGAACTCCCAATGTCTACTCCCAACCCGAATCCGAATCCAAATCCATCTTCAGTAGAAGTATCACGCTCTATCACCACCGCATCTGATACTCCGGCAACACAACCTAACCCAGTCAAAACGCCGTCGTCTCAACCACCACCACCGTACAGACCCATAGCTCCATTTCACCGTCAACGTCATCAGAACCACTACCCCCAGCCGCAACCCGTCCCGGTTAGGCGACCCAGTTCCGTTTCCGCTTCGCCTCACCAAGATCCGTCCGCGGCTCTTATTCACCCGTTTGTTTCTTCGGGTCGAGGGGTTCCGACCCGACCCGTTAGACCGAGTTCGAATTCCGTCGCTGCGGTGGATCCAATGGGTAGTCCAGGTGGGTATCCTCCTCGTCCAGTTTATGCGTACCATCATGGGTCGAATTTGGATCCGATGATTCAGTTCATGAGAGCTGCTCATCCTCAGATTCAACAGTCTTCTCAGTTTCCCATGAAAGGTGTTCCTCACTTCTTGCAACCTCGGGTTAGTTCGTTTTTCTTCTCTAAATTTTAAAAAGTTCGATCCTTTGTGTTAATTCCTGGGTTGGTTTGATAAAATTGGTGTTGTGGGATTTAGCTTTGTTGGTTTGAATTGTTTCATATGTTACTATAGTTCTTAGCTTGTGGTGGTTAGTAGAAGGGTTTGTGGGTTACTCTAATGATGGAATCTGTGGCGGAATTTGTTTTAGCATTCTTATTTGAGTTGATGATTGTTGTTAATGGACTTGTGTCTTGCAAAATTCGAATGCAAATTTGGAATGACCATTAAGGTTTCAAGCTCCTAAATCAGATTATAGATTAGTATAGTATATTGCTGTCTTTAAGAAGAAAACCTTCTGCTGAGAAGTGTCACTATCTTTCTGTAACGAAGCTTTGTGTGCGTTAAAATGCTGTGATTGGTGATATTGGTTATCGGTGTGGTTCTAGTGTTGTTATCTGATCAAAGATTGCTTTTGGTGGTAGCTTGACACTTAATACTCAGTTCTCTTAGAAACACCTTGTTATGGTGTGGGGAAACTTCTGTTACATCTCAGGAAGTGTGTGGTTTTATCATATTCTGATTTTTAAAAATTTTGGATTTTTGATCATTAGGTTGCTCATACTTCTATTCTAGACAACAGTGGGCATAAACATGCCAGGTATTACCTTCTGTCTACTATGCATAGTTAATCAGATTCTAGATACTCTACCTTTGAAATATTATAATGCTTCTGTTTCTTTTCATGCTGTTTAGAAGACGGGATGAGCCGCTGGTCCTCGTTAGAAAAAGAAAGGTAAATTCTTTTCCTTAACCTCTAGATTTTGTATTATTATTTGAAACTACTGGTCTGGCCACTGCGGAATTTTGATTACTGTTGATTTATTTTGCAGGTTAGAATAACAGAGGGGGCGTCTCTATATTCACTTTGTCGATCGTGGTTAAGAAATGGTGCTCATGAAGGAATTCAGGTTTGCATCAGTTTCTGCTTTTTTATATGTTGATTCTTATTATAAAAGGGTTAATGAATTGCACCTTGGGAGGATTAATGACTTTACATACAGCCGCAGCGGAGTGATATTATGACATCTTTGCCAAAGCCTTTGCCTGTGGATGTAACGGAAGCAAGTTTACCAAAAGAATCAGGTGAAGAACCAAATGACGAGGAAGACAAAGAGGTTTTGTGTCTAACTGATTTTTTTCTAAAACGTTAGTGATGAGGGTAATACCAAGTTTCATGATTTGTATTCAACTCTTTGATGAGTTCAGGATGAGGAATCAGCTAAACAGTTGTCGAATTCTGATCTTTTGAAAAGACATGTAGAGCGAGCTAAGAAGGTCCGCGCCCGGTGAGTCCCACGATAGTTCAGCAAATCCCATTTCCTATTGATTATCTGATCCAATTTTTTTGTGTTTTGTGAATGAATGTTGTGGGTTTGTTTGGTTTTTAGATTGAGAGAAGAACGATTGAAGAGGATTGCAAGGTACAAGGCAAGATTGGCTCTTCTTCTGCCACCATTTGGAGAACAATGCAAGAACGAGTAAGGATTTGAAGTTGGGGACTTTTATGTAAATATTATTGAAGTTGATTTAGGTATCTTTAGAAGCTTGTGTGTTGCAGTGTTTGTTTGTTCTCTTAGATTCGTTTGAAAATGGAATTTTTTTTGTTCTTAATATTGAATCTTTGATATATTAATGATAGATATAACCAAGGTTTCTCCCTATTTTCTTCAAATACTATGATTTTAGAGTTCTTGATAGATACTGACATTTGTGAGAGCAATCATTAAAAAAACAAAAAGGTGTACTGAGTCATTTGGGTTATAGTTTTGTATTATAAGTAACTAACGTTTACATAATTGAACAGTGGTAAGCCAATACATGATAAAGGTTCTATTAAATTGTATAAAGTCGGATTGAATAGTATCATTAGTTTAACTTCGTGGTTGACCCAAAAGAATAAAAAAGACTTCGTGTGCCAATAGCGTAAATTGCAGAGTCAACACAACAAAAGTATCTATCAAACAGAGGTTTATTTTGTTTTGATTATCTATTTTGAAGATTAAATGGTTCTTTACGCATTTACAAGTGTCTAAATAATATTTGGATATTTTTTCATATTTGTATAACTCGATCTTGTTCGGTTTCGGTAATTTTTAATTTTATAAAAATATGCTTTTTTTAGTCATCGTTTTCTGACATATATTCAGGGCCGGGCTCATGTGTATATTTTTTAAACTTTGGTTTATGGCCAATATTTTAGGTAAATTATTTAGGCCTTATTTTTTTGTTAAATATGTGATAAGTAAAAGGAAAGTGTAGATAAATTATAGGTTAAAATATTAAACTAGATTAAAAAAACATGGGGATAAACACTTTACCATATCTTAAATAATTTTTTTGTATCCAACATTTACAATCAACGATCACAATTTTTTTTTTTTTTTAAGTCTTTTAATTTTTAAGGGAATTTAGAGTCGAGATCTAGTTTAAAACAAAACTTNATATCTTAATGGACTCAAAACTTGATACCATCTGCGATTAACCGAATGGGTTAAGGTAGATAATTTGATGTTTGAGGAGAATTAATTACTAGGTTAGATCCACATGACAACATATCTCACCACCACTTAGTTTTACATAGTTTAAAGCCTTATTGTTTAATACCGCTTCTGGTCTTCGAAACTCTGAGAACGGCTCTGCATATATTTGGTCGGAAATGTTGACTGCAACCTTGCTTGACTCAAGTGAATGATTTTCTTTTTTTCACTATATCCCAAACCAGAAAAACCTTAAAAATAAAAAAGGTTTATAATACACTCTGTTGATGTGTCTGATTTCTCCAAGTGATGGACCCAAATCTCTAGATTGATCGGTCATAATTGAATTTAAATGTAAAGGGAAAGTAAAAGAAGCAACTGACCTCATGAAAATGTTTTCTTTATAGAAATTCACGATTTTCACGTCGATATGATGACTCTTACAAAAGCAAATATAATTTAAAACAATGTTCTTATAAGGTATATGCTTACAGATTCTTCAAAATGTTCTTTTCATTTCCAATACATCTTCTATAAATACCAAACTTCCCTCAAATTTGTTGCCAGTTTACACTTAAAGCTGTCTAAGGTTGACATCTTTCCTCTCTCGATTCTCTCCATAGCATGTGTTTAATTTTTTTTTTTTTTATACGTCCTTATTTCCTTTACTTAGATTAAGCAGTAACCTTTTTTTACCTTGCAGTAAAATGATTATTTGAACTTAAAAGACAAAGCCAAGCATTGATTCCTCACGTTTACAAAAGGGAGTATATTAGGTGTTGGCCTTACACGTACTTTTCATTGACTCTTTCAAAAAATAGATAACCTTTGACAAATCGCTTATAAAACTGCATTAAATTTTGCTTTGGTAACTGCACTTACTATATCACATGCTTTTATGTGTACAGTATCTAGAGACTAGTCTATATGATACTGTGTAATTAATTACTTGTATATATGTAGTACTAGCTAGCTCTTTGTGACCAAGAATTGTTGTTTCCCGATCAGGTAGGTGAACAACAGAAAGACAAAAGATGGCGAAGAAAGGGAAAGAAGTGTTGAAGGCTCTGGATGCGGCTAAAACACAGATGTACCATTTCACTGCGATTGTAATCGCGGGTATGGGTTTTTTCACGGATGCTTATGACCTCTTTAGTATATCTCTTGTTACCAAGCTACTTGGTCGCATATATTATCACGTTGATGGCTCCAAGAAGCCTGGAACGCTCCCTCCAAACGTTGCTGCTGCGGTTAATGGCGTTGCCTTCTGTGGTACACTCGCCGGTCAGCTCTTCTTTGGTTGGCTTGGTGATAAGCTTGGCCGCAAGAAAGTTTACGGTAACCAATTTGTTCATTTTACTATTGGGAAAGCATATGAATTTAATCGGACTGGTACAAATTTTTTTTTTTATAAATATATCTAAAACAAAGACTATATGATACTACAATCACCTATAAAATTTTAAATATCTCTAGAAAATTAGTAGATTTTTCACTTTATTATGTGAAATTCCAATAAAAATATCAGATCATTAAAATCTAATGAATTTTTCATAATCTAAAAACTTAACCTTTCAGAATTTTTTTTTTTTCCATATATTTGTATAATATAAAATTTTCTACTTATTATTATTTATTTTTTGCCAAATATTTGAATTCTGTATAGGTATGACTTTGATGCTCATGGTACTATGTTCGCTGGGGTCGGGACTATCATTCGGCCACTCGGCTAACGGCGTGATGGCAACACTCTGTTTCTTCCGGTTTTGGCTCGGATTCGGCATAGGCGGCGACTACCCTCTCTCAGCCACCATCATGTCGGAATACGCCAACAAGAAAACACGTGGTGCATTTATAGCTGCGGTTTTCGCTATGCAAGGCTTCGGAATCTTGGCTGGTGGGATCGTGTCTCTCATCCTCTCGAGCGCATTCGACCATGCCTTCAACGCCCCTACTTATGAGGATGACCCGGTGAGGTCCACCGTACCTCAAGCGGATTATGTGTGGCGCATAATTCTCATGTTTGGAGCTATCCCGGCGTTATTAACTTATTATTGGCGGATGAAGATGCCGGAAACTGCTCGTTATACAGCTCTAGTTGCCAAGAATACCAAACAAGCCGCCGCTGATATGTCCAAGGTACGTCACAAACTAGCAACATCTAAACATCTCTTATTTTTTTGTATTTTTTTTTTTTTTTTTTTTTTTTTTTTTTTTTTTTTTTTTAATTTAAA